>JAESVK010000778.1:1170451-1202817 GCA_017140935.1 Hamamelis virginiana
TCTCTCTCTCTCTCTCTCTCTCTCTCTCTCTCTATATATATATATATATATATTTCCTTTATGCCCTTTTTACTTTAATTAGAATTACCATTATGCCTCATATATATTAATTTTGAAGAATATTACCCTAACCAATTGTCACTGTGAGATGCCATACAACCAGCTGCATCATCATATCTTGCTGTCACCTCACCCTAGGTTAATTAAATTCCAAAACCCAACACTGTAAGAAGTAATGACATTTCCATTTCGATTGTGCTGCCTGCAATTTAGTAAATGGAAATAATCACCGGGCAAGGAAGAGAATTATAAAAATAAAATAAAAACTTAAAAGAAGAAAATTGGAATGAATTTGCTTAAGTTTCTTTGCTGATGTTAATCATGAGCTGACTTGGGGGAGAGAGAGGAAAAAAAACACCTCAATTATCATATCAAATGTAGTGAAGAGAACTGTACACCATAATTTATGGCATATAGCACCCATTGTTGAACCCTAAAATGGAAACATAAACCATGTTTAATTATAAATTATTGAAGATCATTCATCAACAATGAGAATGCCTTAGGGCCCTTAATAATGAATTTTAATCATAATTATTTCTTTGGTGGCCACAACCTTGCTCAATGCACCCTTGCTAGTGCTTACAGTTTATATCTATATAATCTTCCCACTAATCCAAACAGAGTAATTAACTAGAATCGCTCTTGTAATGTGAATCTTGATCATAAGGTTAAAGTGTTGACAATGATGCATATGATAAGGAGGATGACATGAACCAGAGTTATGGAATTGAAGCTATGGGTACGTTATGCTATGTACAATCAACTGAGAAAAACTCCACCATATCATTTTATAGAGAAATTAATTAACCCCCATAGACCCAAAAACTAAGCCAGTTCCAAGCATACATATATATATAACTTATGCAAAATACGAGTAAGTATATATATATATATATATATATATATATATATATATATATATATATAGAGAGAGAGAGAGAGAGAGAGAGAGAGAGAGAAGTATGATCCATTGGGGTCCAGACCCCATTTGGATAAATACGGTCCACTCCTCATTGGGATAGTTGGGACATGTATTTTGAAAAAACGACCGTTTGATTAAATACTCCTGTTACATATGTTATGTCTGCCAAAAATCACAATGATCCAACGGTTGGTTTCTGAGAAAATTAACTTTGAAAAAAACTGACATTTTATCTTTTTTTAAGTGTCAGTTTTTTTCATAGACGGTTTTCTCATAAATCAACCGTTGGATCACTGTGATTTTTGACAGACATGATATAAGTAACATGAGTATCTAATCCAATGGTCGATTTTTCAAAATACCCGTCCTAACTATCCCAATGAGAAGTAGACCGTGAACCGTCGGCAAGTGCGGACTACATCGCTCTTTTTAACAAAACTCATCTTAAAATGATATTTTTGCTCTACAATTTCAAACAATTTGAGCTCGATAGATTTAGGTTGCTTGAGTTGGGTTGATCTTGGGCAAAAGGTTTTACCCATCGAGTCAGCCCGAATAGAACCCCCAACCCGCCCAAGTCGCAGCTTTATGTAATGACAGTTTTAACGCGGCAATGATTCTTGGACCGAAGTTAAGAAATGTCTAGTCCATCAATCATGGAAATAATTAACTTTGACAACTTTAGACAGAATAATAATTAAAGATTAATTAAGTGCAAAGTGTGACCAAAAAGTTGATTAATAATGACAGTGCGACAGTGATGCCACTAATTGAAAGGAACGATTCATTCAGCATGGAAAAAGCAGAGATGTTTAAAGAATATTTTTAGGAATTAATTATGATTAAGCCGAATCTCCATTAGATCGTGGAAGCATACTTTATTTGGGGAAAATACTATAATTTTAAGTTTGAATGAGAAAACATTGAGTGTATACGCCAATATACTATTTCAAGTGTTTGGTATATCAGAAAAAATCACATAACTTGAATATATTTATAAGGGTCACGTTCCCCTTACACCCTATGTTGACACCTATCTTTACACATCGTTTTCAAAATACCACTATAAGTCTAATATTTTGATAAACCGGCCGTTAGATTAGATACTTAAATTGTGTTTGTCATGTATGAAAAAAAAATCTGAGTGATCCAACTGTTAGTTTTTGAAAAATATCATTGTGAAGAACTATTATATTTTTTTATTAATTGCAAACATCATAGTTTTTTATAGTGATATTTCTTAAAATCTAACTGTTCGATCGTTATGATTTTTTGTATACATGACATGCATAAGAAATGTATTGAATACAGCGGTCAATTCGTCAAAATATTTATCATGGACAGTATTTTGAAAACGAAGTATAAACATAGGGATCAAAATAGGGCCCATATAATTATCAATTTGTTGGGAACTAATAATCTTTGCCAAATGCCTCTCGGCATCGCGGGCCTATTGGATAATCTAGGATAAGATTAGGGCCGCACCGAAATAACTGACGTTCTGGGATTAGATTGGATCTGAATAGAAAAAGGCCCAACTGATATCTGGCTTGGGAGAGCCTGTATATCCACCAGGCCTGATTGGCTTAGTTTCAGTTCATGGAACCTATGTTTCCTACACCACTTTTAACTTGTTGCCACTTGCACTATGTTTGGATTGAGAGAATTTGAAAGAATAATAGAGAATCTCATTAAGAAAAAAGAATAGAAAGTTAAATAACTCTCTCCACCCTGTTTGGATAGCTTTCATAAGAAAAGAGAAGAGAAGATAATATTTTAAAGTGTAAATTCCAATATTGCCCTTACTTTCATAAAAAAAAATAAAAAACAAGAGAGATAAATGGTAAAGTAGTAAAATCACGTCCATTGGCTTTTTCTTCTCTTCTCTCCAAATCTCATTTGGATTAAAAAAAATTTGGACTCTTTTCTCCCCACTTTTTCTCCCCCTCCCTTCCTTTCTCTCCCATTTTGATTTGCCAAACAATAAAATTTTAACTTCTTTTCTTTTCTCTTATCTTCTCTTCTCTTCTCCCCCAACTCTCTCAATCCAAACTGGACTGTTAATGATAGGCCTCGTTTCAAAGAACTTCAAACAAGCTAATAGAATCAAATAGTAGACAATTTAGACTTGATTCGATAAACTAACGAGTTTTATAAAGACATTCGATAAATAAACTCAAACTAATCATTTTATTGAACCAATATCAAGTCTTTTTTTTTTTTTTTTTTTTGACTAAATCTTGCACCCCGAACAAAGCTTTCGAAACAATGCTTGCACCTTACAATCCGTGGCCCAGGATATTAGTAGTTAGTGGGAGTCGAACCTAGGACCAAGGGACTTTGCACACCCTTAACCCCACTCCCCAACCACTAAGCTACCTACTCTTGGATTAACCAATATCAAGTCAAGTTTGTGTAATTTAGTTACTTAAAGTATAAATAAATTTATTGAATAAAGTACTACTCCACTCAAATTTTATTCAATAAATTAATATATTCAAAAAAATAATAATTTATTTATTTATTTTATGAGGGGAGCAAATCTTTTATCAAACCATTTTAAATCAAATTCAAATAACTTGAGTTGCCTCACAATCATCCACTAAAATTAGTGGACCTCGCTTTCCCACTGGTCATTCCCAATAATTTCTATTAATAGGTTTGTTTTTTTTTTTTTAAATGATGTCTGACAAGAAAATTACAAAGAATTAAAAGCCCAATTAATTAGGTGCGTGTCAAAAAATGAGAAACTTGGAGAAAACAACACACGTGCATATATACTTGGTGGACAAGTTTGGCTTTTGGAAATTAATCCGTGGGAGGAAATCATGCGTACTGCCTCATCAATTGCGGCTCCACTTGTATTCTAAGTAACGTTTGAAAGGACAACCCCTTTCTACACAAGTGGAGGCCACCTGGCACCTGCCCCAACGGATGCAGCAACCATCCATTGCTTAGGATTTAATTTTTTCGAGATAGGCTATTGTTAAAGACTCTTCCTTGATGAATCAAATATCACGTTACCGTGTTATAATCTGAAAAACGCGATTTCATCCATTTTAGCTTATTTCCACTTCACATTGGTTAATGATCTTTAAGATATTAAGGCATCGTTTGGATTTATTTTTTATACGTACTTATTTATTTTTTTAAAATTTTACAATATGTAATTTCTTAGAAAGTTTTTTGAAAAAACAAATAAGTACTTATAAAAAATAAATCCAAACAGTATCTAAAAAATATAAATATTATATTTATTGATGTGAATCACAAATCAAATGTCAATCAACTAAAGTCACCATTTCGTGATGATTGCGACTCTTTTATTGAACCAATGATTAAAAAACAAACCTATATCATACCCCCTAAAGTTAGAGCAATCAACAAATTTGAAGGAAAAATAATTGTGAATATTGATGTCTAAAACTATCGTTATAATTTGGACTGATTTGAGTCATGTACTGAGTTTAAATAAAATTTGATTTAATTATTGTTTAAATTTGTTTGCTAAACTAACCAAACTTAATTGATTCTAATTCAGAGTCTTACTTAACTCAATCAGAGAATCAAATCAATTAATAAAAACGAGTTCATGTAAAATAACATTCACGACCCTTTCATATATATTTTGCTGATGTAATACTATCATATCAATTTCTATTAAGAGTTTTAAATGATCAAGTCAAGTCGAGCTAAACAACAGATTACTAAAATTTGGTTCAATAACTTGACAATTGAGCATAAATGAGCTTTTATTTTGAATTAATTTTGGTTAATTTGATTATTTAAAATATTATTGAATTTATCAAATTGAATAGTTCTCTATTTTGATTTAATGTGGTAAATTAAGGAGTTCAAAAATTATATTAAAATTTGGCTTGTTATTTTACATGTGAATTTAAACTTTAAATTTTAAATTAAATTAATTTTAAATCAAATTATTTGTTTCAGTGTCCTAGTTGTCACAACATTTTATATGAAAATAGATCCCTTAACAACAGTTGCAGTAAAAGGACCAATAAAAGCCAAGCTCACATGTGCTCATGGTAAGAAAGGCGCACAATAACCTTTCCCTTTTATTTTTGAAATCTTCAAAAGATACCCAACGTGAGTTGCGCTGCGTTCCACGTGTAATCGACTTGAATCAGACGTAGAAGCCCTAAATGGTAACGTCGGTGCAATCTTTTCCCATCCCACTCTATAAAAGGCAATTATTCCCCACACCCAACCTTGCCCAACCTCTTCTCTCTCTCTTAAAATTTTCTCTCTCTAGCCAGCAAAGATGAGACACATCTCAAGTTTATGCGTGAATCTAACCCGATCAAAGCCGTCCATCCTTTTTCTCCGCACGATTGCCGAGGCCATCCTACGGTATTAGATTCACGCACAAACTCGTGATCTGTCTTCTCTACAACACCCTTTTTCTTTCGATCTCAAGTTTATTTATGTTCGCGCCAGTTTCTGATTTTATTTTTCCTCCCTCCCGCCCACTCTCACTTTCTCTCTCTTGATTTTTCTACCGTAGAAGAAAGAAATACAGAGAAAATAAAACATAAGAAAATTATCAGAGCAGATGGCTTCAGGTTCGCGAGACGGGGGCTCAGGGATTCAGATTGACGAATACGAGTCGTTGATTTCGACGACAGATGTGGAGCTATTGAAGAGGGCATGGCGACACGAAAAGGCTGCTCCTGAAATACTTCAATATGAAGCTGCTTTGGTGCAGAGAACCGGAGAGCAGATACAGCTAATGGTACTGTTTTCCTTGATACCCTTAACCCTCCGTTTGATTTCTGAGAAAACTGCAGAAAAATGAATGAAAGTTTTTTTTTTTTAAATTTTTTATCCTGTTTTGGATTCTCCGAAAATTGGAAAACTTAATTAGGCCAAATGGTTGTGTCAGCCTCGGTATCTCAAATCCAGTATCCAAATAAGAAGAGGAAGAAGAAAAAAACTAGTTTAGTTTATTTTCCTACATTTTCTCAGCAACCAACCGAACAGAGTATATATTTCTGGCACTTGAAGGAAGAATATACGACTTTGTGGATGCGCAGTGACATCATGTTATGCGTTGATTTTGTGATTGCACAACCAACATTCCTTTTCAACAACAGTTTCATAGACAGTATTTTTATTTTTTATTTTTTTTTCGTTTTGTTATGTTGATTTTTAATTTTGGGAACTCATATTTTGATGCCCAATTCATAAATATTTTTTTGTGTTAGTTTATGATTTTAACTCAATGAAGAACGAGCTTGACATATGACCATGGGTTGGTTGAGCATCTCCAATCTAACTCAAACCCTTCCTCAAATTCAAATTTGAGTAAAAAAACCCCAAAAACTCTTCTCCAACCCTTACTCAAACTCAAATCCAAATTGAGTTCAAACTCAAATATTTGAGTAAATCAAAATATGACCGTTGGAGAAACTCTTTGATACATGGCTGCTCCTCCTTCCTCCTCCTTCCATGGCTACTCAAGTGCAAAATTCCGGCCACAGCAGCCCTAGTTCTTCCCGCAAAGAGCTCTCTCTCCGGCGAAGCTCTCTCTCTCTCTCTCTCTCTCTCTCTCCAGGCTGCTGCCAGATCTCTCTCTGTTTGAGAGAGACTGTTTGGTTGTGCAAATAAGGGAAGAGGAAGAAAGGGCTGTATTTGGTTGTGCAAAAAATAGCAGTTTTGGGTTTGTTTGGCTGTGTTTGAGTAAAAATTTGAGTAAATGATTGGAGAGCTCATATTAAAATAAGATATTTTACTCAAATTTTTACTCAATTTAAGTAAGAGTAACGGTAAATGGTTGGAGATGGTGATTGAATCGGTCAGCATTTTTTATTTTTTATTTTTATTATGTTAAATTTGAAAAAAAAATAAAAAATACTGTGGGTTAAGAATTTATTTTATTGCTGGTGTGGTGCCGACATGAGAGTCGACCATGGCAAAATCCTCAAACCCAGTAATTTGTGTAATTGTGGCGATACTGTGCGGAGTTTTTAAGCCATTTAGATCCCTGACTCCTTGCAAGTACAGTAGAATTTACACGCTAGTTGGTTTTGGTGCTGCTTCAGTTGCATATACTCAACTCAACTCAACTCAATTACGCTACATGGGTTCAGCTACTGACTAGATGGATCCTATTTCAACATTCAATTATAACAACAATCATATCATCCTATATATTGTTAATGTGATTCAGTGCAAATTGCTAGGAAGAAACTGTGGATGAATTTGCGGAGAGTGGTATAGATCCGCTCACTGTATCACTTTACCAGATGGACTTGGATAGGACTCAGTTTTTGTTGAGATCATATCTCCGGATTCGTCTCCAGAAGGTATCATTGTGCTCGTTGTTGTCCCTTTTTTAGGTTGTATTTGGATGATTTATGGAAATTGAATGAGTCCAGTTTGTTTCAGTTTGTTTTCTGTACCATTTGAAGCCAAAAATCCATAATCTAGAATGGATCCAACCAGATGAAATGGAGCCTTAACAAATGATAAAAAGATCGAAAGGAAATGATTTCATAAAATCCTAAAATGCTCAAATTATAGACTTATTTAAATGCTACCAGAAAACAAAAGACTCATTTCAAAAGTTTTCCATAAGATGAACAAATGCATCATTAGAATAGTAAGTGTGCAACTTCATATTGCAGATTGAGAAATACATGCTCCACATTTTAAAAACTGAACTTTGGAACCGGCTTTCCGAACAAGAACAAAAGTTTGCCAAAAGGTGAGGCTGCCATTGTTTATTTTCATCCTTTTTTTTCTCAGAAGAAATACTTAATTGAGGTTTATTACCTCTTGAAGTTAACTTTGTGGTTACAGGTGTACTGATGATATAGGGAAACATCTTGAACAATCTGTTCTGTCAAGATTGCCCGATGGTTATAAGTCCATTCTAAAGCAATCCACAGCAAGTGAAGATGATGATATGGGTATAAGCTACTGAATTTCTTTTATTTCTTTCGTAATGCACTACTGACTTTTTTTTGGGTCCAATAGAAACAATCCATATCAATTGAAGAGAATGAAATTTGTGTGCTACAATTCTTACAAGTCCTTACCAATTTCTTTTATTTTCATTCTTAGTCCATCTCTCTCTCTCTCCATTTGTGTGTTAATTCTCTTATTTGTGTTATTTGTATTTGTTTAGTCCTTTTTGTATAGAATGTTGACACAAACTTTGCCAAATCTTCAGTGCTTTGGTCATACACAGACAGACAGACTCACAAGGAAGTAGTTCGTACTGTTTTCTGTCCACCTAGTATCTAATGTCAAAAGGGACATTTCCTGAATTGTTATGTGAGCTTTCAAAATCCAAATTGGTCGCAGAGTTTTTCCTGTTTTTCAAAACATTGAATTAAAAGTTATTGAATTAAGTGCTAAACTAGAGTATTTTGAAAGTGAATTTGCAGTAATGTTAACATCATTATGGATGTCTTTCTGTTTCTACTTATATCATGTAATATTAAACTTGCTTTGCTTACGTCCCAGATTCTCTGGATCCAATTGGCCACTATCTCTGCCCCATTTTGTTGATTGATGACATTAGTGTTTACAAAGGCAGAAGGAATCTGCGCATGCTGCATAGGATTGCTTACTTGACTCTAATCCATACCCAAAGATTCTGATCTATTTGGAATTTTTGGTTGAAATGAGCTTATTAAGCTATTATTCGCTTCATGGTCTAGTGGCTGCACCTTGTCGTGGGAGATTGTCAGATCAAGTACTACAAGGCATCTATATCCTTCCCTATGGCAAGGCACATGCTAGCTATCATGTATAGCTGCCTGTAAACTCTGGGTTTGATGTGTTAAACTTCACATTCACCCTTGGGATTTTTTTTATTTTTTTTTTATTATTTTATTATTTTTTATTTTTTTTTGTCCTCTCTTGCCAGTGTAAGGAAGAAACCAGATTGTGGCTGCATCCTTAAGGATAAATGGCCACTGACTGTACCTTTCTGTTCAATTGTTCATACAATATTTTTCTGTCTTGCCTGGAGTAGTTCCGAGCTGATTGATGACTTCTTTTACCAATCATTTGCCTCGACCTTTGCTGTGTGTAACATAATAGTTTTAATATTAATCCATCTGTCATCTCTATAAGTTTTTATCATCCTAAATTGCACAAAACATTTCACAGTTCTTGGATAGGGTGTCTGTGACTAGTTTTAAGAAGGGGGGGCTGTATTTGAACCTGGTTAGATCACAGTATCCTGACAGAGTTTTTCAATGTTCGAAAAATAGTTGTCTTCTATTCTCTTTTCTTTTATTTTTTTTTTGCATTGTGCTTTTATTAATAGTCATGTTGCTAGAATTGGAGGTTATGGCCATGATGTATATCTGTCTGATCTGTTTGTTCTTTTTGCATGCACTTTAAATATTGAATAATTTCTGTCTCTATCTGTGCAATTTTGTAGTCCCGGAGCCACACTTGGACGCATTTGTTATCTGCAAAAGCAAGGGAGATCTAGGAACTTTCCAGCTTGATGACAGGCAAAACATTGTTACTTCACATATTTTACTTCCTGCTTGTAATAAAAATGTTTCATGGGTTGGCTAATCAATCTAATTCTTCTCATTGCAGTGGGGGTGTTCCTGTGGAACTGCTTGCTGGGAATCTGAACATTCTTCGTTACAAGTCAATAAAGCCACTTGTAGAGAGTGGACAAATTGACTTGGTCTGAGTACCTAGCAGCAAGTAGCTTGTCGAATTATGCTTCTATCAGCACTTCTTCCGAAAGAAATCACTGTATCTGTACGGTAACCCAAGCTATTGTTACAAGAATATGTTCAAATTTTCACTACATGTAATGGCAATTTGATTGTGTGAGCCACATTTGATAGTTATTGTGCAATTATGGAACCTAAATGTTTCATAATCTACTGATACACAGTTGAGTTAAATCTCTGGTTGCACACTCCTCTGTGCACTTTATAAAGTACTCAAGTTTTCAAGGGTTTGTTTGGATTTTGGGAAGCATGAAGGAAAAGAAAGTGATAAGAGTCAAATATTGAGCAGGTTATCCATTTTGTAGGCAATTTTTAATATTTTCCCTTACTCTCTTGCTTGCCAAAATCCAACCAGAACCTAAATTCTACCTATTAGAACTTAGTTGACCTTTTGGTTCAATTGCGCCTTACTCTAAAACAAGGATCCTGTTTCTCTTTCTCAACTCTTTCCTTTTTTTTTTTTTTCCACATGCTCAGAGCATTTTCAATGGGATGCTATACGGGTTGCTATTGCCAAAATTTGGTATTAACTTCCAAATAACTTTGCTTCAATGGATTGCCATTTGTAATTTATCATAGTTTCTTTTCAAACAAATGAGAAATGCAAAAGTATAGTATTAATGAATTAGAGTACGTAAGTCCTAAAATTTGACATTAATGCTATTTGGAATGCGAACTTTTAATTCTAATACATTAAATAACATGAATGCATTAAAAAATGGAGATACTTTTAAAGATCCAATAACATGGAGCCGGTTTGAATGGACTTAAGATTAAGAGGTTGAGGATCTCCATTATGGATTAGGCGCCCCTAACTTGGGTGGATAGTTTGTATCTTCACACTTCGGTGCGCAACACATCGATCTATGGATGGTTGTTCCCATAGTTATCAGAACGGGACCGAATATCGATCAGGACAAGAGGCTAGGTGGTCGTGTCATTGGTTAAATCATCGGGTCAACGGTCGGACCGCTTAATAATAAATTATATATTATTTTAAATATATTTGAGATTTTTACAAGTATATAAATGTAATAAAGTTATATTTTATATATTGCATTATAATAACAAGTAAAGCATAGCCTAATAGGAAAGGCTCACATCCTCTTCTTTTATAGAGGTTAAGAATTAAAAAAATTTGAATTATTAATTGACCGGTTCAAAGCGGTTCACTTCTTTATCTAGTCTAATAATAATCAACTCCGGTTTACCGGTCCGACCGGCCGGGCCAGTCCAGGTCTTATAACTAGGGTTGTCCCATTAATTACAACCACATAGGGCTAAGTGGGGGATGCTGCCTCTGCTCAAAACTTTATTTATTCTTATTTTGTATACATAATTTAAATAAATAGTAAATTTGCCCCGTTAATTTTTCACTCTTGATTTTTGTTCTAGTATTTGATCGCATCACAAATCATTACTTTTCCTATTCTTGTCTATTTGTATTATATTTTACAACATTTTCCTTTTTATATCCCACGCCATATTCTTTCTAGGATCTTACCACCGAGATCTCTCCTCCCCCATCCCCCTTATCTCTTCTAAATTTTTTTAAGTCAATTGAGAATTTGCTTGCAAAAGTGTAGATGGTCTCTATAGTTGTACTAGAAACCTAAGTTCGAGATTGGAAGGATTTAAGAGAAGCGAACCCATTGTATAGCCCATATATGTGCGTTGGGATCCTCTGCTTGGGTGGGATGATACTTGCATTTACTAGCGTTGTAATGAGATCAAACCACGTCAGAAAAAGTAAGATCTAATGGCTAAAGATACAAGACTCATCAAAACGGCATAAAACTTGGGCGTTTTACTTAGCGGAATGCCGTGAAAACCGTTTGCTTGTTTTTAATGCTCAGCCTAAACGCTACAAATGAACAGAGATGCAATTTATCTTGTAAAAAAAAAAAAAATGCAATTTATCTACAACAAAAAGCGAATGAACATAGGTTCACTTTACCATCTTCCTTCCTTTACAACGGAATGAACAGAACTTCACTTTATATTCTTCCTTCCTTTACAGCCCCAAGCAATCAGAGGAGAGAAAAAGCTTGTGTCCACATCTATGGCTTTTCAAATGGAAAATTAGGGGGCTAACTCATTTTATGAATTGGATTTTCTCATTTAAAAAGATTTAAATAAAATAAAGAGAAAGGAAGATTAATGAAGTGGGTGGATGTTGTAAAAAAAATAAAAATTAAGCGGATGGATGGGGATGCAGGTTGGGCATGGATTTCTTAGTTGAAATGGAGGAATGGGTTTAGATTGGGTTTAGATTGGGTGGTTGTTTTGGGATCTAGTGATTGTGAATAGATCTATAATGGAGGCTTTGGTTATGGTCTACACATGCCAAGGATGGTGGCTGTCGTGGAAAATTTACATGGTGGTTGACTGGTTGTTTTTGGCTGCCATTGACTGTTTTCAATGGCAGTGGTGAGTTGCTAGCTCTGTCATGGTGGTGGGTTTATGTGTGAAGGAGATGAAGGTGGTGTTCGTGTTTTGAAAGAATGATATATAAATTTTAGGTAGCGATTGAGGTGGAGCTGATTGAGGAGTTACAGCTTTTATGGTTTCCATCAGTTGGCCGGAAATTGAGAGAAATTAGAGAGAGGAACGAGAAGAAGATCGAGAAACTAGAAGAAGGAGAAAGATGGAAATTGTATACGCCGTTAACGCCGTTTCGAGTGAAAACGCAAACTATGTTGTCGTTTTACTAGCCATACATTTTTAGCCGTTAGATCCTACTTTTTCTGACGTGGCTTGATCTCATTACAACGCTAGTAAATGCAAGTATCATCCCACCCAAGCAGAGGATCCCAACGCCATATATGTAATGGTAAGGAAAAAAAATAAAAAACTTTCTTTCCATCAACAAAAATCAAAGTGACGGTTTGTATTAATTTTTTCTAAATTTATTTTTCGATAACCATCTTTTTATATATTTCTCTAGAGTTATATTCAAAATCCAAATCATGTTTTCACGTATCAAAATTTTCATAATAGAAACTATTTCAATAACTTTTAGTATAAAATTTTTATCATCTTATCACTACTCAAGTATCTAGAAGTGATTATAAGTTGTCACTCCATTTCCATTTCTTAGATCAAGTGGAATTTTAAAATTTTAAAAAATAACTAATGCAAAAGGGACCTAAGTTCTATCACACAATAAGTATGGCAAATCTTTTTATGATAAATTTCTATATAAATTTCAGTTATATCACATTAGAGCTGTGGCTATTTCTTTTGTTTGGAAGGATGTGGCTATTTCTCTCATGTTAAATTTCTCACTCGTGGCCCAGATTGTCACATGAGCTTCTGTGTAACATGAGCTGCACAGTTAAAAACAAAAAATAAAAGAAAAGAAAAGAAAGGTAAACCCAATAGATTTTGACAAATACCTAATTGTCAAACTAAAAACCGTGAATGAATTTAATATGCAATGAATATAGCTTTTCTTATCATTCTACTTTGCTAAAACTGCTATACAATCTCCTATTGCATAGAGATTAAGATTCTAAATTTTGATTGACTACGGGAATACTAATGCTAGATACAAAATGGTAAGGCCATGTTTGCTGCTTTCAAACCAAAAAAAAAACAGAGACCACCGCCGGATCGATATTGGGCCAATGCTTTGATCCCACCGCCGCCGCCCTTCTTTCGGTGGCCATGCGATTTCAATATTAAAATAATTATTATAATTCTATATATAAGTATATTGGAGCGCATGCAAAATTAAGGAAGCTGGCAAACAACCATCAAAACGATTCGTTTTGATTTTGTTGTGTTTGCTACGTACTTTGCCTCTTGTCCGTCAAAGAAGACGCGCAGATCTTGTTTTCTGAGAAAGCAGGGATTCTCCGAACATTTCGTCGACGCGAACTTTTATTCATTTAAAACTAAAAATAAAAATAAAACACGAACCAAAAAGTAGGGCAAAGTGAATTGCGTTTTAGTTGACAAAATCAACTGCCAATATCTTGAGCAAACCTTCATAAGAAACACCTTCCTTTTCATCACCACCGCCCAATCTGATCATAGCTTTGATATCTTCATCGCTAGCGGAAAACCCAGCCCAACTCATATAACTCTTCAAATCATCATGACTCACCTTCCCATCACCATCTTTGTCCATAACCTTAAACACCTCCTCCATCAACCCGCCGCCGCCGCCTCTCCTCGAACCATTCTTACACCTCAGCACACGTTCGAATTCCTCGTACTCCACGAATCCATCGTTGTTCAAATCCGCCGCCGATATCATCGACCCAATTATTTCTTCATCGGCAGCCACGGCCGTGGTATCAGCAAAACCTGCGTAAAACGTGCGAAGATCGTCTCGGCTTATCTTGCCATCGTGGTCGGCATCAAGAACTTCGAATGCTGGCCGGAATTCTGACCTTACAGCCTGAGATCGGAGAGTTGTGCTGCCGGAAGGACACATTAAAGGCTGGGGTAGTATACAACGGCGTTTGGATGATTGTGAATGATGAGAATATGATAGCTGTAGCAATATATGCGTTATTGATTTAGAGCTGAAAAGTAGGAATGAATCTACAGGAGTAGTTGAAAGGTTTGCTTTTATATAGGAGTTGGACCGGTAGGGTGTGTAGGTTCCACGGGCTTCTTGGAATCTTGGTTGACACGGTTTGAGACTGGGTTTATAAGCTTGTAGCCCACGTGGTATATTTGTTGACGTGTGTCGTTGCGTCATAAGTTTCACCGCTCTGTCATTTTAACGACTTGCTCTTACTGCAAACTGGTAGGTGTCGTGCCCGATAGTCAGACTCTCACGCTGGTAGGTTTGGAATTTTGTTGTGAAATTACAGATACCTCCTCACTGTTCCGGACAGGCTGACACTGACACCGACCTCCCTCAGCTTTGCGAAAAAAGTAGTCTGTCATCTATCCTTTGACTTGGAGGGGCAAGAGCATCCTGTGATCTAAATTGTGTCTTGGTAGATATAAATGGTTAGAGCTAAACGTTTTAGAAGAATATTTGGCTATTATATACAATGTTTTAAAATTCGAATCATTCATCGAATCAAAAAAATTATTGGATTAAGTATCAACCGATTCAACCATCGGGTTTAATCGGATTGAACCGAGATATCATAAATATTTTATTTATTTATTTTTCTATTAAAATAAAAGCCGTACAAAATTCAAAATATAATTTTTTAAAAATGTTTGTACAATCAATTCATATATTTGAATTTATGTCCAGTCATCAAAATTGAAAATTGATAATTACACTTGATCAATCTTTATTATATATATATATATATATATATATATATATTTTTAATGCAAAATAAGAATATTGTATTATTAAATTAGGTGCCTTAGGTATTTTTTTTTGCTATTTGGGATTTTTTTAGACTAATTACCTTTTTAGCCTTCTTGGCTTTAAGAGACTTTAAAATGATTGGGGCTATTTTAGTCATTTTAGCACTTTAAAAAAAAAAAGACCAAAAATCCAGTCGGTTTTCTAACCAAGTTGACTGGTTCAACTGCCGAGTTGATCGATTTTTACCAAATAAGCCAATTTTTATTGAGACTGGGTTTTAGGGGGTTGAATCACCCAGTAAAACATCCGGTTTCTGCTTCAACTAGTTGAACCAGCCGGTCCAATCCTGGTATGACAACAATGACTATATTACAGCATACAAGTTTGGATTTCTAGTAAAAAAAGAAAATAGGCTTTGTCTCCTTCTTTTTAACTAATGTATTGGATCCGTTGGTCTAATTGAATTAAATTTGCATCAGAGTTAAACTTGGTCGAGTAATCAATTTTTTTATTGAACCAAGTTTGAATAGTCCAAAATTCGACTTAATTAGACCATTTAGTCACTTTCATATGGTGTGAAATTTTGTTCAATTGTTCATACAATAATTTTCTGACTGTACCTTCCATATAACTTTCATATGGTGTGAAATTTTCCAAGTATATCGACAAATTTGAATGGTGAGAAAGGAATATATACGTTCCAATTTCCAAGTGGGTGCATGAATACACGTTGGTGGGGGTAAAATCAATATAGGCCTGACAAAGATATATAAGACCTAAAAGATTCTTCAAATCTTCATAATCAAGCTAGGAATGATATGCAACCATGAGTCCATGACGACAACACATAGCAATCGTCAATTTTAGAGAAGGTGAAGGCGTGATGCAAGCAGCTCCCCAGTGTGAATTTGCGGCTCTTGAAATTCAAACTATTTCTGAATTTTCCCCTTCTTTATATGTACCATTCTAATATTTAATAAAGTATAACCAGCTTCTTGTTGTTCGGGTATTTTTTGCTGTGTCCACATAATCACTGCGCATGATTTGGGATTTTAGAAAACAAATGAATCGCCATCTTATTTTTAAAGAATAAGAAAACCGTAAAAAATATTTCATTTTCAATAAAATAAAATAAATTTCATTTAATGAAAAGACAGTCTGCGAACCAAATATGAATTCGGAGGCTAGGTTACGACATGGGAAGGTTCCAAGTTCTTACCTGTAGGCACCCACCTTGCCCTAATTAAACGATTTTTAATTTATTTGGGCTATTTAAAATCCCAATGCAAACAATCCTAAATTAATCAACCAATTAAAAGAGTGATATAAATGCAATAATCTATATTAACAATAATAATAATAAATAATATACAAACAAACTTTAAAAATCTAGGACACCCCACTAGCATCCCAGGGCGGACTTGAGCCCAATTAGCGCCTACGTAACCTACTAGTGTTACCTAACAAGTGTCAAAGTCCACGTAGTTCGACTACCCTAGGACTCTCCTATTGTAATGAACTATATCATCTAAAAGTATTCAACTTTATCCAAGACTCTATCTTCGATAGTTTTCATCCATTTGAAATTCTTTTGCAAAACAGTTTGATAATTAAAAGATTTCCAATGCGATTGGAGTTACGTTTAAAATATAAAACTTATCTTTTTAGAAGCAAACCTCAATTAAACTTCTTTTTCAAATCAATTATCATCCATGGAATTTCATTCCAAAAACTATTCCATTTTCAAAGAAATCATTTTCAATACAAATTCTTTTAAAAGACTCTCATTTCATGGGGAAATCAATTAATTTTAATGAAAATCATTTTTAAAAATCTCTCTCAAAGATAGACTCCCAAACTCATTAAAACACTTGAATTTAAATACAATTCTTACGACAAATAAAAGTCCTAGGGAAGGTCAAGTGACCTTTCTAGTCCTAGGATATCTAACTAACCCTAAGTTAGTCTAAAGACCTAAAACACTAATGAAATGCATGGTGGAATTTAAACAAAATAAGTAAGGATGCTTGAAATTAATTCTAACAATGCATGAAAAATGTTCCTAAATGCATACTAATTCAACTATGTGAACTTAGACATATTTCTAAGTTGAATTTGACCCTAAAAATGATTTTTAGAATAATTTAAAACCACTTTTCAATTCTAGACAAATTCGAATGTGGACCATAAACCACTCTAAAAACCTTGAAAATAAAGAATAAAAAAATGGGAATCCTAGCATACATTCTACATGAATATGCTATGAGACAATATAAAGAAACTATGCAAAAATATGGCTTAAAAATGGTAATTAAGCCACTTTAAAGAATATATTCAAATCTGGACAGATTTGAATACATGCTTTAAATAGCTTAAAAACATTATTAATCCATGAAAAATAATAAACAAATATCCTAGCATACATACTAACATGTTAAATGAATTTAATTTATTAGATGCACATGAAATCATGGCTTAAAAATGCTATTTAAGCTTCATTAAAGTCCATGTTCAAATCTGGACAGATTTGAATCTTTACTTTGTGGGGCTTAATTAGCATGATTAATCCACTCAAAATAATAAATAAAAATCCTAACATATAAACTAACATGCTCGACTAAATTACTATCAAAACTAAGCAAAGACGTACTTAAACAATTAATCTAAACACGAGGGGATGATCTTACCTTCTCACGCTCCCTCGTACACAATTCATATATTCAAACCATCAAGTCCATGTCAAGTACTTAAATGATCATAAAAGCATGAAAAGAATGACTCAAAACACAATACATATCAAAAAGTATGCCTTTACACACTTACTTAATTATTAATAGCATATGATCGATCATCAAATGATCACCACAAGATCTCAACAATATGCAAATATATTAACACTCACTCTAAGCATGTTCACACATATAAAATCAAAACAAACAACTTACTTAATCAAACTAACATATTCCTAAACATACAACTATGCTACTGTCCTACATTAAAAACACATACACATCCTATTGCAACATGCAAATATATTAAACAAATAACATAAATATTCAAACACAAACTAATACTACTCTATCATGCATAAACAAACAAGAAATTATTCTAACATGCATAGTAAACACATAAGAATGGAAGCTAGTTCATCTTATATGAAGATGAACTAAACTTCCACCATAGCATAGAAAAGAAGAGTTATATGAAAATAAAGGAAACGAAACAAGGATAGGACACTTACCCTTCTTCTTCTTCTTTGGCTATACTCCTCCAAGCTTCAAAACTCCTGAATTCCTCATCTCTCTCTTCTTAAGCTCTAGTTCTCTCTTGAACGATGAACCAAAAAAAAGAACTTTTTTCCCTAAAAGACTCTATCAAAGTGTATTTATAGAGTTAGGGTAAAGAACCATTGAATGGTTGAGATTTAATCCATCCAAAATTATCCTAGAGCTAAGGATGAATCTCCTTAGAGTACTCAGACTGAATTATGCTTGAATTATCTCCAAAAAAACGAGCAAAGTCGGATAAAATGGGTGAAAGAGTCCCAAATTTTGAAAATACAAAAAATCAGGATGACCATCCTGGTGGCCGTCCAAGCCTGGACGGTTGGCCATCCTAGCCCGGACGGCCACCATGTATGGCTTCCCCAAATTTCCCTAAATTTGAGAAATTTTGGTATTTTTGCTCTATTTTGCTCATTTTCAGCCCAAATTGGATGATTCAAAAGCCAAAACTACCGTGCTTTGATCTTTCACGTTTTTAGAAGGGTTTTGAGTCAAAAATACTTGATCATGGTCAAGGGTTTTAGTAAATAGCTAGCCAATTGACCCGGTTGTGCCAAAATAGGTCATATGACCATTCTATGTTTTGTAAAATCGATCAATTAGGCTTAATCCACTTCTATAAATATGATTTTATTATGACATTGATATTTGAAAACATATTTTGAAAATCTTTGATTTTGATGAAAAAGACCAATTCTTGATTAATTTGAATAAAATCTTGGTCTGACTCATTCTTGCTCGTAGGACTGATTTTGGGCGAACCCATCCCAACCATTCAAAAGTTCAATTAATGCTCTAAATACACTTCATACATCTATGTAAACTCCATGAAACAATCCGATTCGAATTTGGAGGTCATTTGGAAATTATACGAGAAAAAGGACGAAAACACTCATAAAGTTACAAAAATCCTAATTACCTATCAAGGTCTCGTCTGAATGATGTGAAAAATTACAGAGATATCCTAAGACACCACAAAAACCAAATTCAATACAAATGAGTTTATTCCAATTCAAATGTATGCGTGAAATGATGAATTATCATTTTTTCTCAAAAATAATAATTTGGATAATTTGGCCTTTACAAGTTCAATTCTCCGCCAGATGATCAACTCTTCAAGTTAATCATTTGCAAAAACACATAAGAAATCAATTGGTAAAAATGGGGTGTCCACAATATATTCGTATCAGATTCTTTTATATATATATATATATATGCAATTAAAGGAGGAGCATAAATGATCACAACAATAAAAATTCAGCCGTCTTTCCATTATAAGGTGCACCTTACACAATTTTGTATAGGGTAATCTTTATAAAACTAAATGCATAATAGATTTTGAAAAACTGACCGTTGGATTAGATGAATTGCTTATGAATTTCATGTTTGTCAAAAAATACAATGATTCAACGGTCAGTTTCTGAAAAAATCATTTGAAAGGAACCAATGATATTTTAAAGAATAAAAAATTATAATTTTCATTGTGACATTTTTCAGAAACCGATCGATAGATCACTATGATTTTTGGCTAACATGAAATTCATAAATAGTTCATCTAATCTAGCAATCAATTTTTTTTTAAATATATTCTGAATTTGACTCTAAAAAAGTCACTTTAAGTATAGTTATGTAAGATATATTTTACAATAGAAGCCTGAAAGATACAGAATATATGCAACAAGCACATAGAATTTTTTCAAAAATGAGTTTAATGATTGTAGATATATGTACAAATATGTTTAATTGTGACCCTGCCACGTTTCATTATATATGTCACTTTTTTAATATTTTTTTTTTTTTTTTTGTCGTGTTGTATTCATATATATTCTGTGGTAACATCCGTGCAATATAAATTATTTTAATGAAATGTAAAGAATTAAAAAAGTACAACTTTTGTTTTATTATTTTAGATGATAAGTCTTGATCGCATGCCATGATGTATTACTTATGATTCAATCCAGAATGAAGCGTCTCCATAATTAGAATTAATAATTTCAGAGTCAAACCAACCAGTCCTGTGTTTTTCTAAAGGCTAATCATTAAAATAGTATCCAGTTTTCAAAATGCTTCTCATTACAATGATCCGACTCATATATATATATATATATATATATATATATATATATATATATATATATATATTCTTACTAGTAATACCTTATTTTAATTAAAATTAGTTAAAAATTCTGAGCCATTGGATTGAATTCTAAAAATGAATCATACATTAAATGAATGAGAATCCAAAAACTTTTGTTCTTAGCTAATTTTAATTAAAATGAGGTATGGTTGATAAGATCATGACAATATATATATATATATATATGAAAAAGGATCCACTGTATCTGCTGCTGGTGTTTGTGTTTCCTGTTTAGTTTACAAAGTCAAATGGCATTAATCCTATATTTAACTGAAAATACAGAGATTTTTTTATAATGAAAATTATATATGTTCACATGGGATGTTGTGGGTCTCATCCTATAGTAAGTCCCATCCCATCCATTTCTTAAAGTGTGTTCGAAATTCTCACCCGCATGCGGATTTTTAAATACTAATTTTTAACAATCCATTAAGCAAGGGAATATGATCATAGCTTAAGGCATGTATATTGTGACTCTCCTTTACTTTGATCCATTAAACTCCTTGTTGGAAAAAATATGACTTTTTTACAAGTGTAAATCAAAGAAGTAACACAATTTTCAACAAGCGAAAAATAAAAATAAAAATAAAAATAAACTACATATTAAATAAATAAAATAGGCACAAGAGATTTACATGGTTCCCTCAATTTGAGGTACGTCCACGGAGCCAAGAACAAATAAGTTCACTAATAATCAAATGTCAAATGGGAATACAAAGGCTCAAAGTTTCAGATTACAAAAAAATTCAAAACTCTTAGGTGTGTTGCAACAAACTCAACAAAAATACAAGAAAATGTCTCACCAAAATAGTTCAAAAAAACCCTTCAATTGTGCTGTTGAAAACCACTCAAATGCCACAAAATGTATGAAGCAATAGCCACCAAATATATACACAAACCAGCTGCTGTAATTTGTCTTGAGAAGTGACGAAAGGAAGCCAAAACAATGAAAGGTTTTCCAGCACCGTTTTTCTGCAACAATTCAAGAGAGACTAGAAGCTTCACCTAGCTAGCCAACTTATTGGCTTGTATTAGCTTCTCATGAAAGCCTTTAAATGACCAATTGTACCCCACTTACAAAATCTGATTTTTATTTCTTAACCAACATTCATCAAGGCACTAAAAATAACACAAGACTGAAATAAATAAGTTGGGTAAGCCCCAATAATAAGGAGGAAAGCCGAACAACCCAAAACCACCCCCCCCCCCCTCCCATTTTTTCCTTGGAACATATAACAGTATTTTATTTTAAGAATTTGAGATTAGACGACCCATCCTTCTTTTTGGCTATTGAGCTCATACTTCAATTTGAAACCAAGAGATTTCATTAGGCTAGCACCAATCTATTAAACTTTGATGTCCATTGAGTGTTATCATTTTTTTTTATTCTTAGGAGAAGTCCTTTATTTTCGAGCCCATGAATTACGTAGTAAAGATTTAATTCAATCTTTTAGGTGTCTAATATGAGAACTTAAAAGAGACTTTACGAGTAAATAGCCCTCTTACAATGCAAATAAAGTGGATAGTTTGCGCTACATGACTAAAGTGATAAATAATATGACATATTTGGTTAAGGAGTGGAGATCTTCTGTCCCACTTTTTATGTACCACTTCCTGTCCCCTCTCACAAAAGTCCACCTTGAAAATCACATATTTTAATAAATATTTATATTTATATTTTCAAGGTGGACTTTTGTGAGAGGGGACAAGAAGTGGTACATAAAAAGTACGATAGAAGATCTCCACTCTTGGTTAATTATCACCTTAAATAATAGGAAACAAAAAAAGAAAAGCAGTTTGCTTAACATTTTGACAGTATTTTACAACCAATTGTCATTATAATTTGGGTATAAGTGGAAATAACACATGTACGATGAATAAGGTATTAAGTGCCCGTTTGGATTGAGAAGCAAAAGCGGTAGAAGCAGCTTCTTCTTATCACAAGCAGCTTGTGCACCGTTTGGCCAAAAAAAAAAAAAAAAGTAGCTTTAAAAATCACCCAAAAGCCAAAGAAGTTTCTTCCTATCACAAGCAGCTTGTGCACCGTTTGGCAAAAATAAAAATAAAAAAGTAGCTTTAAAAATCACCAAAAAGCCAAAGAAGCTGCTTTTGTGTGAATCACCTAGTTGGGTGATTTTCCTTTTTGTGATTTTGCTTTTGATATCAAAAATTTCCTAATACCAATATTGCCCTTACAAAAATAACTAAAACAATTTTCTTTCCCTTCATATCCCCCACATAATAACCTAACAAATCCGTTAGTTTTCTCATAAATCAACCGTTGGATCACTGTGATTTTTTGCAGACATGACAAACATATTACGAACATCCAATCCAATGGTTGATTTTTCAAAATACCTACCCCATCTACCCTATTGAGGAGTGGACGGCTAATTTGAAAATTATAAATAAGATTATTTATATTATTTATATCATTCATATTATTTATTAAATAATATTATTCATATTATTTATCCTTATAAATAAAATTATTTATAATTTTATTGTCAAGGGTAATTGTGTCAATTCATAATTAAAAGCAACTTCTTCATATGATATACGAACAGACAGTAAAAGCATTTTTTTTTTTTTTTTTTTGTGGAAATTAACTCCAGTACTTTATTAAGAAAACCTCACTTTTGGCGGAGGAAAACCTTGGAAACAAAAAAACCAACTTATAACAACCAAATAACCTGGGAAGATAAATATACAAATAAACTCATCCCAACTAATAATCTTAGAACAAACCAAAACCTGAACTACCAAACAGATAAAACAACCCACATAAAAAAACCCAAGACCGAAACCAGATTTACAATCTTAACAAAGGAAGGCCAATCTTATCAATCTTTAGAATGCCTCTCAGCCGATACGGTATATCCTCAAACCTCGTCCAAACTTTGGATTCTTGACATCCCCATTTTGCCAAGAAATCAGCAACAGCATTACATTCTCTAAACACATGCCGAAACACCACCTGCCTACCAGCAATAATCTGAATAATCTCATCCCAATAATCTTCAAGATACCATATTCCACATCTCTTTTTCTCCAACCAATGAACCACAAGCATAGAATCTAATTCCACTTCCACTTTCATCAAACCAAGTTGTTTACAAAATTGTAAACCATGCAGCAGGGCCCTTAATTCTGCAATATTGTTTGTACCATGACCCAACTATTTAGAGAAAGCCAAAATTAACTTTGCATTCACATCTCGTATAACTCCACCTGCCCCCATACACCTAGGATTATCATTACAACTTCCATCTACATTTAATTTAAACCATCCATCAGTCGGTCTCAGCCATTTAACAATCTTTAAATTTTTCTGTTTGGGTTCTTTAACAGGGATAGACAATTCAGCCAAAACTCTCATATCACCCATCTTTACTCCCTTTTTGTGATGAGTGTGCTGCCCTTCAAAACCAAAATTCGATTTTTTCTTTCCAGTTCTTGTTTGATATAAATGGCATACCCATTAAAACAGAAATGCGACTCCAAATTTCATTAGCCACTCTGCCCGTAGCTAAAACATGATCCTGACTTTCCATATGGCCCCTTTCACAACAAGAACATTTAGAGACCAATGGAATGCTCACTTTCCGAATTCGCTCATCAACACTTAAACAAGAATTTAGTGCTTTCCACATAACAATCGAGTATTTTTTTGGTAAAGCTCCATGCCAAATCCACTCTGACCACTTTAACTTTGGATCTGTAACTCGGATATAAGCCCAAGCCGACTTTGAGGAAAATTCACCATTCAAACTAGGAGTCCAAACAAGTAAATCAGCCCCCTGTTTTGCCGAACCCAAACAATTTACAATATTCTCTAGCTTGTTATCTCCAACCAATTGCCTTATTAAATCAACATCCCACCTAGATTCAATTTTGCATTCACAAATTTTTAACAAAGGCCGATCATGATCAGGAAATTCATCTAAGAGAGGTCCACTTTCAAGCCACTTATCTCTCCAAAAAAAAATATTACCTTCTCGAACTTTCCATTTTTCATTATTCAACACTTTAGGAAAACAACGCAAAATATTTTTCCAGAAAGGAGACCTTTTATTCACATCCACCAGTGAAATATGTTGATCTTTGACGTATTTGGCTTTAAAAAAAATTAGCCCATAAAGACTGCTCTGTCAAAATCTTCCAAGCAAATTTCATAAACAAAGACGTCTGAACTTCCTCCAAACTTCTCAATCCAACTCCCCCTTCAGATATCGGCTTGCAAAGAAACTGCCAAGCCTTCCATTTCCGCTTCAATTTTCCATCAGCAGACCCCCAGAATAAATTACTCATAAGTTGATTGATTTTAGCCAAAACCAACTTTGGAGCATGCACAACTTACAACAAATGAATAGGCATGCTAGAAATGACATGTTGTAACAACAAAATACGAGCGCCACTTGACAAAGTTTTATGCTGCCAACCCCCCAATTTACCTCTCATTCGAGCCACCATATCATCAAAATGAGTCACTTTTAACGGCCAGAAATTAGAGGAGCTCTCAAATATCTCACATGAAAAAAACCTTCAGAAAAACCAGTCAACCGCAATAAACACTTTAAAATACAGTGGATTCAAATGCAACTGACTTTTACTTCTGCCTTTTTAGATTCTACTTCTCTTTTACTTCTGCTTTTGTTTCTATTTCCAAACTGGCCCTAAGTTCTTTATCAAGAAGAAAGTTATTTAATTTGAGTTCCTTTCAAGGTCAGCACATAACATTAGATAACCCAAAGACTAAAAGCTGCGCGGATGGTGAAAGAATTAAAGTGGAAGCGCCGGTCCATCAAAGCGTGCCGGGCCCTTCATTTCAAGTGGTATAGTCATATTCCGCCCGTATTTATATTCCCTGCGCCTAAATTTGGTCCATGCTGATGTGAGAAATCTCCACCACAATTGTGATATGCACACAGTAATTAATACACTCCAATAGTAATTTTCTTATGAGGATTTTCTTAGGTGAGGATCGACTTGACTTGATTTTTTAGTTAATATAAAATGGAAATTTTAGAAATTTGACCATTGGATTAGATATTTTTTAAATGTATGACATGCACGTCAAAAACTTACTGTCATACATTTTCACAACTTGTATTTTAGAAACCGACTGTCAGATCACCGTAATTTTTGACATGCATGTCATGCATAAGAAGAATATTGAATCCAATGACCGATTTTTCAAAATATTCATCCCACAATATCGGATAAAAAGTCATGTCCTCACATAAGACGTCCTCTAAAAAAAGGACTCAATGTCATTTTCGGGAATTTAATATTGAAAAATGACTTTTAGTTAGTCATTTGACTGTTAGTGCTTTACAAAACGCTTACAAAGTTTAGGACCAGAAATTTAATATTAATAAATGAGGTGTATAAAAAATATAAATGATTATCAATAATGGCTATGAGTTGATTTTACTGCAATTAACCAAACAAACAAAAGAGAGAAAGGAAAAGAAAAGGCAGGATGGAGCTCAGCTTTTGTTTGTTTAATTTTTCTTTTCCTTGTCCTTGAGGTTTTTGGACCTTCTCAAATATAGATGTGACAATTAAATATCTACTTCTCATTAATTTAAGTTGGAAAAAACTCAATTAATCACTACCCTCTTTGTTATATTATTTCAAACGATGGAAATGTATCCTTACTCCAAAATTCTCTATAATATATTAATAAATTATATTATATTATACTACTATGTAAACATAAAAATAATTTTTAATTTTTATATACATATTTTAATTAAATATTTCAAAATACTCTTCTCCCATTGGTTTGCGCGAATTTCAAATTCATAACTCATCAAAACACCATTTCATGATTTTTCTATGTTGAACCAATGCACATTTTTAGAATATTAACTAATTCTTTTACATTTAACCAGCACATCTTTTCATAATTTTCTTGGTGATTGTTTCGATAGCCATCATACATACCCTTTTACATCTATACATACCCTTTTACATCTATAGAAGGACTGCCAATGCACATTTTCAGAATATTAACTAATTCTTTTACATTTAATCAATACATCTTTTCATAATTTTCTTGGTGATTGTTTCAATAGCTATCATATGTATCCTTTTACATCTATATAAAGACTATACCTGTAAGAAGAATGTTATACATTTTATTATATACTTACTCTCTCCACTCTTTGATCTCTCGTATATACATATATAATCTATTATACTACCTTATATCTATAATTATACACGGACTGAATTGTGTTTTACCTTTGTTTTCTTCAATTCATTATTAATCAACTACAAGATATTTTATAGACGTATAATCAATATGCCAGTAAATTTTATTGTCTTACATATATATATATATATATATATATATATATATAAACGATATGGTCAGGGTACCATGACTTTAAGCTAAAGTCAGCAAAGGTGATTCCACCATTGGATCAAAATCTGTGACTTAGATTATATTACTAAAATTACCCGGATATGACCCGCGTATAGAGCAAAGACTCGTGCGAAACCCAGCCCCAACCCGCTCTCCATCTCGATCAAGGTTCTCCATCTCCGGCAGCGTGAAGCTCCTTTCGGCGTCAAGCTCGCGAAACCCAGTTAAAACCATTTGATTTCTGCTAAGATATTGTCCAAGGTGCATCAGTGAGGCAAGATTTCCAACCGATTTAGTTGAATCCATCTCAATCTCAACTGGCAAACTCCATTCTTTCCCGGCCATTCATGGCTACTCCGACACCTAACCACCATCTCTTTTAAACCTAAAATCAAATAAACTCTTTATCTTCTTCTTCACAAAAAAAAAAAAAATTCACCCAAATCCAAACCCTAAAATCAAACCGCAAAAATCCCCAACAAAACAATGGCGTCAATGGCATTAATCATGCTCTGTTTCTGAAACCAATGTGAGATTTCAAGATTCAGATTTCTGCGGTACCAAGACAGTGAGGTTTTAGTGCATCGGGTTGTGTATAGAAAGATCAAGTGAGGAGGTGATTAGGGTTTCTGTAGGAGAAGAGAGAGAGGGGAGAGATGAGAAACGAAAGTGGAGAATAGAGAGATGTCCATCTGTCACGTCGGAAGGAGGAGCTTGCGCAGGTCACCGTGAGGGGGAGGAGATGGAGATAGGAAGGGGCTTCACGCCGCTGCATTGCTTTTTTACTTATAGAGAAAAAATTTTGGGTTCGAACATATAAAAATGCACTTATATTCACTAGTAAAAATGCAGTGCACTAATAATCAAAGAAAATATATATGAAAATACATGCCACTAGACTAGCAATAATCATCTACTCCGCCGTTGAATTAATATTTTCGAAAAATAAATAAAATGAAGTCGGGCAGGTTGGGTTTTGTAAATAAATTTTCCCAATGGGTTGCGTTCAGATTTAAATTCTCATTAAATATATTTTGGGTTGGATTTGGATCAAGGGAGCAATCCATCTGGCCCAATCCATTAGCACCTTAAGAACTGACATTCTGACAATAAGGTTAAGGCTTCAATACTGAATAGAGCAGTAAATGGGGTGGATTTGGATATTCCTAAAATTCAATTTCCAAAACTGCAGGGTGTTTTTGTGAATTCTATTCTGATATAAGATTTGTTTTGAAGGAAATTTGATGAGGGAGTGTAAGAAATATATTTGTGATATGAGTTTGACTGCAAACATTCAACTTTTGGTGTGGGTGGGGAAATTTGAGAGCAGAGGTGAAGTGGTTTTCAAGAATTAAGAGAATTTGTAGTTTATTTGGGCTTTTAAAGGTGGGCCGACCAAACGGGATATCTTTGGTCATTTTAGAATGATGAAGGAGTTTTTAGTAATATAATTCCAACAGACATTAGTCCAGCGAAACCCTAATTCCTAATTTCCCATATAAATATTGCTTAGCCCGGCTCACAACGGAGGGTCCTTCGCTCATGCCCTCTTTATTTCTCTTGCCTTCCCAGTAAAGATATTACTCTCTCCCTCTCTCTCTCCGCCGGAAACCCTAATTCCGAATTTCCGATATAAATATTGCTATACCCAGCTTGTAACACCTGATGTCGCTCTCTCTCTCTATATATATATATTCATTGATCGTAGAAGTTGCCTCTTATGGGATCCCTTGAATCCGATCTCAGTATCGCCATGGATTTGAAGGGAAGGGATCTCAGTTTTATATAATAAGAGGCATATATTTCGTGCAGGAATGTTGAGTCGCTCCGCCCTCGTACGTTTCACCAGGCGTAGCGAATAACACCCTGCCAAATCTTCTCTCTCTCTCTCTCTCTCTCTCTCTCTCTCTCTATATATATATATATATATATATATATATATAATCTGTACGATACTTATTTGTTTATCTCTTTTGTGGTTTAATCTAAATTTATATGATCGGTATTGTTTTATGGGAAGGGTGGTCCTGTGATGGCATGAAATCTTTGAGACCTGAATGTGTAATTTTGATGAAAATTATAAGCATCTTTTCTGAGGACCCTCTCAAATTTTAATAATTTAAAATTACATTGTAATTTTTATTTCAATGAATTGTTAATTATAATTTATATGATTAATTTTTATTTTTAGGGTTTATACAAATGGAAATGATGAAATGTGCACTGGGCTCTGAGCAGGTGTATCACCTGCTTCATTTGATGGAAATTGCAGCCTAGAAAGCTATATCTGATCTTCCCTTCCAAAATAAACCAGCTTTTGCAATTAATTTTTATATATTTTATACTAATTTTTTAGCTTATTTTTATTTTTAAAATATTTTTTTGCATTAAACTGAAACCAGGAAACACACTATAAAAAAAATAAAATAAAATAACAATTGCATTTTATTTAAATTTATCATTCTTTTTTTAATATTTGGGCTGGTAGCACCGAAATTATCTTTAGAATTCTATTTTAACAAATTCATTGAATAAAAAAAATGTTATTTTGATGAGATAATTTTGATAATTTCATTTGAAGTAAAATCTGAGTATGCGTCTCCACGAGAATGGTTAAGAATGTGTCTCTCTGTGTGAGAGAGAAAAGAACGCACCTTAATGTATATGTGAATGGTTACAAATATGAGAGAGAGAGAGAGAGAGAGAGAGAGAGGGGAGAGTGAATAGAGGATCCTTCATTTAAAATTAGTTAAAAAATTAATGAGGTAAAACTAAATAATTTTTTGTTTGTGTAATACTCGATTCAACTCAATAACAAGTTTAAAATTATTTAAATCATTTATTTTGTGATCGAATTCGAACAAGATGAAAAAGCTTTTCATTGAACTAGTTCAATCCTAATTTAATCCATTTCCGTTTGTATTAGTTTTTTATATAATCACTTTTGGAGTTTAAAATTTTATTTAATTTAAAAAGAGAGATGATAATCATTTTTAAACATCTTGAAGGATGAACAAATGAATGGCAAAATTTTCATACTAATAGTGTGATTGTTTGCATTAGTTTTTCCTAAACTCATTTTTGGAACTAAAAATTTGGTTTCATCTAAGAGAATGAATGAAAATCACTTTTAAACAACTTGGAGAATGATGGGATGCATGGCAAAATTTTCATACTAATAGTTATTGTGACAAAAATTAGGAGATCCTAACTTTTATCACAATCACTTTTAGTATAAAAGCCAGCACAAATGGACCCTAAATCTCACTTGAAAAGATTAAAAAAAAAGAAAAAAAAAAAAGTTCTCTCTGAGAATGAAAAATTACACATTTTTCTTTCTTATCAGAAGCTTTTCATTGAACTAGTTCAATCATAAAATTGAACCTTTTTCTTTCTTCCAATTTTTTTTTTCAATTGCTCCTTCCTAGATCCAAACATAGCATTTTGGTGCTACTGAGAAAAGAAAAAAATAAATAAATAAGCCCCTCCAAAAGACAATTCCAGAACTAAAGTTTCTGATAAAGCGGCAGCAAAACTAATGTACGAAGTGTTGAACTATGACAACAAAATCAAAATTTTTTAAAATTATATTGTTAGGGATGTGCATTTCTCCCACATATGAGCAACTGAGCCATGAAAAATCAATGCTATTGATGGGTAGGCATTGAGATTTCCAAACTCAGCGTACAGGCGATGAAAAGAAAATGACAACAAAATATACAAAGAATCCAGCAAGGAGAATTCCCCCATATATCAAAGTTTGAGAAGACTGCACAGGAAATTTGTATTGAATGTCGCAGCATTTCATTTTCTCCCTCTCACTAGCCAAAACATGATCTACATACCTGTATCCAGATGATCCATGGTCATTTCAATCACCAATTATATGTATATACAGAAATGATCATTTAAGGACCGGTTCTTAAATTAATTTAAGATCCACTCACCATTTTCTTACACAGGATAGGTATTTTGAAAAATTGACCATTGGATTAGATAACCTTCTTATGTATGTCCTGCCAAAAATCACAGTAATTCGACCACCAGTTTTCAAAGTACAGTTCGTGAAATACTTTAACAGTATTTACCGTTGGATGCTGTAACAATTGTTTAATAGTCTGTGTATTTTAAAAACCAACCGTTAGATCACTGTGACTTTTGGCAGACATGACATACATAAAATGATTATCTAATCCAACGGTCAGTTTTTCAAAATACCTATCCTAATGGTGAGCGATATATATATTACAAGGCAGAATTGAACAAATTGGTATACTGCATAATAACTTACTGCTCTGTAAACATGGTGCTCTGTAGAATTTCTGAACTATTCAAGTGCGCATCTTGCAATCGGTGATCATATAACAAGGAAGACAAATCTACAAGCTGTTCCTCAAGGTTCTGTCATTCAATCATATAAAAGGGTAACATGTTAGTATCTTTAACTCTTTAAGATGTTTGAATAATTCAAGAAGTTATTTTGGATAAGGAGGGACTCACATCTAAGTATTTCTCTAACCGTTCAACTAACTCATGTGGGAAAGGTTCAGGTAAGTTTGTTGTTTTCTTGTAAAACTTCTCCAACCATAGTTCGGTGCTTGACTTGTTTTTCTTGCCCTTCACTGGTTCACCAAGTGGGGTTTTTAGATATTCTGCAGCAAAAGACTGGACAGCCTGTTGAAAGAAGACAGAATTCCATCAGCATCCCATTATACGCAACAAATATATTGTCAAATGAAGATTGAATCACCTCTGACGTTTCTCGAATTCTGCGAAGTGCAGAATCTACGCGTGCATATATCGTGTTCCTCTGCCAACAAGAATAAAGTTGATTTAAAATGCCCTTTATCCAGTAGAATAAACTGTGTAAAACACTGACAAAATTTTCAACCAGAGAATATTTGACAAGGAAAAACAAAAGCTTTCTATGTTGACCACAGTCAATATATAGCCCTTTCTGAGTTTCAATTGTAATTTTGTAATCTTGATGCAGCATTGGCCTTGAGTGCAATAATTGATAGTCATGCATAATTTTGGGGAGAATGAGATTGGCCTCTTACCAATGCAACGTCCTGAAGCATTTGACTGATTTGGGAAGTATTGGAGAATGGTCCAAATGGATGACAACCAGCTGCCCAAAGCCAATTCACAATCGGCCTTTCGTGTACATGAGAAGCCTTTTCATATGGAGCACTCAACCCACCCACAGCAGAAGCAAGCCCTGCCAATATATGTCGCTGTGCTTGTGATGGAAGAGCATATCTTCTCTCTGTTTCTGAAACAAAACTGTCCAACAAAAACATTTGAGCAAGATACTTAAGTAGGATTACTATTACAGAACAGACTGAAAAAAGATTACACAAAACTTCACTTCTCCATAGAGAAGAGCGGATGCACTCAATAGCGTAATCAATCTGAGACAATTTTATAAGGCTAATAGACAACTGCATTGCAAATTTGCAATAATAATAAGGCCTCAGAAGCCTGTCTGAAAAGAGAGAAATTCTTTCCTCTGTTTTTTTTTTTAGATGAGACAGATGTTCCAGTTTTCATTTTCATTTT
>JAESVK010000778.1:1202917-1224592 GCA_017140935.1 Hamamelis virginiana
TTGTGAGCCAGAGATTCCATTTTGGTAGAATATCATATCATACTGGACAAGAATACAATAAAAATAAAAAAAACTTTGATTGCACTAGCTAAACATTGTCCCTTTAGTTGTTGTTGTATAGTATCCCATAGACATGACTTGGAATCCACAAGCATGTAGGCACACATAAATTTTCATAAATTGAAGTAAAACTAGGAGCAAGAATAAAGAAATCTTAAGATGCTTGGTTAAGGTGCATGGCCAATAAATACCCATGAATGATCATTTCTGTTATCTTGGTTCCATTATCCACAAGGAGGGTGGGATTGAAGGGTTGGGATGCATGGAATTAGAGTGGAATAAATGAAAAGCAATGGAGCTTCTACAGTGTTGTTCGATTGACATATAGCTATCACATTGAGCAGAAGGTGGTAGCTTTTGGAACATATGTTGAACAAACAATAAACAAGACATCAGGAATGAGCATATTTGAATTTTCAACACAAGAAAAAAAAATTTAAAAATGAATGCACTCGTGGGAAATTGAGAAGCTAGAGGTAGCACCTACCAAAGACAAGACGAGGGAAAGTTGGCTGAAATATTTTGGTCATGCACACCAAAGACCAATGACTACAATCCTACAGTAAGAAGCTATACATTGTTTACATAGAACTATAGAAGGTGCTACAAAGAGGAGAGAAGGCCAAAAAGGCCTTCATTGAATTATTTAACTATAAATATGACCCAATGTAGGGTAGAACAACGAGACAAAAGTTGAGTAGCTGACCCCAAGTATTTGGGATAAGGATGTCTGCTCTTTTGTTTTTCTTCTTCTCTTTCTAATTTTCAATTTTTTGGAGGGGGTTGTTTCGGGGGGCGGGGGGGTGTGCATGGGGTATTGATTAGTGAACAAATTATATTAATTATAACAAAAAAACAAAAACAAAACAAAATATTTTCAAAATCACTGAGAAGCAAGAATTTAATCTACCGCTCCTCACCTCAGAGGTATCTTTTCACTTTGATGCTGAAGTACAATGACAACATCGTTGCTCGTCCATACAAGACTTTCATCTTCCATCATAAGGTGAGGATCCACATCAGCCAATGATAGCACAAAGCTGCATGAAAAATATATATATGCTTGGATTTGAAATATATCTTATGAATTACTCTAGAATCAGATAATACAATTTACAGCATTGACACAACATTATAGCACAAGTGAATATGGTTGCCTCAAGATGATCATTAATACAAAATTATGGAACAATTGTCTACAGCAATGTACTTTACCCTTAAATATTGAAAAATATGGAGAAGTACATCAGCAAAAAGTAATGTTGTCAACCAACAAGCTGCAACAGCTCTACTTTAGAACACCACCTTTTGAACGAGACATGAACTTTCCAAAATGAACAACTAATACTCCCAAACTCTCCATACACTTCAATTTTCTTGAAGCCACATACATCATAACACACAAGCCTTTGGAAATTGCAGCAGCACAGCTAACTATTTCTAAAAGACTAATTAAACTGTAAATGGGCCTTCTAATTTTATTTATGCCTCAAATCACCGTTCCAACCCAACAAAGTATATTACAAAGCAATCATTGAAAAATTAAAGAAAACAATGCTTATCCTATAGCATATAGCTAGATAAAATCGGTACCAATATCTACGTATATCCAGGGGTGGCTCAATCATAAGGCCAATAAGGCAATTGCCTTGGCCTCAAGCCCCTAACTCACTTTAACACTTAAGGGCTTAAGGCATCATTAAAATTAATATAAAAAGACATCATTTAAAATTTTTGCCTTAGGCCTCAACTTTTAGCGAGCCAGCCCTGCATATATCATACCAAATGCACAAGTCAATATTGATGAATTTAAAGTCAAAACTGTAGCAGCAAATATTCACAGCCCAAGGGGCATCTATATTTCTAATCAAGAATAGATCATCTTTGTTGTCTTAGAGAAACAAAATCGAATGGAGTTGCACACCACAAACTTTAATCAATTTTGGTTATGTCATTTACCTATAGCAGTCAATATATGGTAATGCAACACGAAAAGAGCAAAATATATTCAATAAAATTATATAAACATACAAGGGTGAAAGAGCATTATATGAATGTAACTATGGTATTCAATCATAAGATGTAATTTGTCTGTAAGTGCAAAAATTGGGTGGTGTGCTTACACCGGAATCACTCTTGTTCCGTAAGTCCGGTACAGATCTCCCCGTTTCCTTTCTACTTTCTTTTTCTTCTCCTTGCCACGTTTTGAGCCATAAGTAGACCAAAGAGGTTTATGCTTTAGTATGGAATCACTTGAACCATTGAAGTCATCCATCCAGTGCTGGGGAACATGAAATTTGTTTTAGGGAAAATACACACAAAGAAGAAGAATCTCACAAGGTGCTATAAAACCTTTACATAAAGGAAATCCCAAAACAAAGAACAAATACAAGAGAAAGGCCAAGTTAAGAATCCTTCCCAACATCCCACAGAATATTCCATAAAAGCAGTGAATTTAGACTAACCTGGCGGAGGAAAAATTTACTTGAAAGAGATGGGTCAGCCACCTCAAGTAAACCTGCAGCAAGCACGTCAGCAGATCGTTCCATCTCCTGCAATGAGCATTTTCAAGATAAAAGCATTATATATATATATATATATAACTTTCCATTTAGTATACATTAAAAAGTGATTCGACAAGTGAACGATAATAGAATAACAAAGAAGTAACCCACTTCTTTAAGAATAGCACCATCCAGATAAGTCTTGGTATGAACATGGAAACGTCCATCCTTCTTTGTTTCTTGCAGGGAATGGCCTCGCATAGCTTTAGAAACAGCAATGGCCAACTTTTCATGGCGATGTAAAGCATGAGCACCCCCAACAATTACTACTTCCTGCCCATTATGAACCATCTTCTTAACCTGAAAAGGACAGCATAACAAGGAACATTTAAGTCTTCTGGTTTTATCATAACAGTGAGTAAATTTGGGATCAGGTAAGTTCTTGCAGTAACAACAGCATGAAAACCCCAAGGATCCTACAAAGTAACTTTTTAAAATCAATGTCATACAAAGTAATAGCATCAGGAAGAAAACATAGAAACCTCTAATGGTTTTAACTCGAAAGAACTCGGATGGACCCCAAGATCATAAAATGTCATATTCACCAATTCCCATAAATCTGATTTCTTCAAATGCCACTGCGGAGCTTATCCAGAGGCTATCCAATGAAAAACTGTGTGGACTCCCTTGGTAAATTGCTCCAGCTTGAATGGAGGACCAAAGTAATATATATTAAAAGTCGGTAATAATTTTGGAGGATGCTTTATATCTGACCAATTCCAAGTAAAAGGTAGCTTGTCAACTGGAAGGAAAAAAGTGAATCCAAGAGACCCAGGAACTAGCATTAATTCCTAATCCTAATCGTAAGGGCTTTTGGGCTGGTTAAGGCATGTTTTACTTGGCAAGACCAATTTGTTTGCTTCACAAACTTGTTGAAAAAAATCTAATGCTAGCAGTCTAGCACTCATCATCCCTTCCTTTAATCATGTCCAAAGTAGTTCCATACTCACTACCCTTCCAAATTTTCTTCTTTAATCATGTCCAGTAGAGATTGCACATGGCATCACTGTAGATAACATATACATGTTAGGGGCAGGAATGAGTTTGGATAATGGAAGGAAAGAATTAGAGTGACTGTTGTCTCCACAACTCACTCTATACATTCAAGTTTTAAAAATGAAGGTGGTGTTGTCCGTCTAGTATCTCAGAAAATAGGCTGAGCACTTCACAGCCCTTGTGACCAACCCCACTGGTCTAGACAATTATTAGTTTCAGTCAAGGACTAACATCACAAGTGTTAATTTACAAAATAATTCCCCCAAAACTGCTAATTCGTGCATCAAAGAAGTCATCCAGGCTACTGCTATCTTAAAATTCTTTATTAAAAAAAATGCTCCTGTACTTCCCACTCATGGGCAAGCATACAGACACCAAGATAATATTCCAGATGAAACAACTCACCTCTGCCTCAATTGCGTCAATATCTATACTGTACTTATGGCCTTTCTCCATAATGTTGTATCGATTATGATTTTGGAGGATGATGATTGGTACGAGCAACCTAGTATTCAAATCAACAGTTTCAAACCTGAATCCACAGAAGGTAAACATAAGATCAGCTTCCGCATAAGGTACAAAACCAAGTATAAAACATGGGGCCCACCTAAGAGCAAAATCATAAAACATGGGGACCACCTAAGGTAATTCCATAAACATGGGGTAATGAAAAGAAATACAACAAAATTGCTATAAAAGCAAAATCTTAATACTAGGCGAGACAACTTTTACTGTTATTATATAAATATAGAAGAATACTCTAGTACACAAAAAACTGTACCCTTCTTTCCTTCATCATCTTAACCGTCATGTAAAATAACAGTCATATAGACTTGTACGTAAAATAGAAAAATGTTCAACTATGATACATCGACTCTTTGCCTTGCCCAAAGTACCCATCGACACACGATATGAAATTGATGTAGGCATTCCTGCGGATACTTTAAAATAGTAGAAAATCTTCAAATGAAGAAAAATCTGACACTTGGACACATACCTGCACCCACACCCATACCCGAGTCCATGTAATATAGTTGTTCACAAGGCAGGATAGTATAGAATGAGCAAAGAGAACATGAGGGAACATGAGAAGAACAAAAATAGGCCACCTCTATGTCTTGTCCAACATACTTTCCACAGCAGATTTTTCAATTATATTTTATTTTTTTTCATTTGGAGGGGACAAAGTAGAGATGTTATTTGTCAACAACATCGCATTACAATTGGGCTGTAATGTGAAGTACCTTCTAGCTTATATAAAAGTGGAAATTTAGCAAAGGAGTGACATAAGGCAATGTTAATTACAGTGTAAAACGATAGCATAACTATACCTAACATCTGGAGCTATCACATGCTCAACTGTGGTGGAAATCAGAGCTGCAAGTTGACCAACAAAAATATCTTGGGTAGAATAATCACTAGCTATGCCTGAACCTCTTGGAAACATCACATTCTGTAATCGTGGGAGTGTTCTAGTACTGACACTTCCTTCTTCAGTTTCAATCTTTCCATAAGTGCAAGGGCCTGCTGAGAGGTCGATCACAACAAATCTGAATAGTATAGACAGAAAATTAGACCCAGAGAGAGAGAGAGAGAGCAACACAAAAGATAAACTTAGCATTGTCCTCCAAAAGAAATGCAGAGACTCTGAATTTATGACAATAATTTACTAATTCAATGTGTTATCACTTCTTAGATCATAGCATGCTTCCAAATGGTAATAAATTGCACATCAGGTCGAATTTCGGGAAATATCACCTGCTGTCCCATTATTAAAATTTCAATTTTTGGATCCCTACTTGCAAGCGTTTTGATAAGACAATTTAGGAGATTTGTTATTATTTTCATTTTAAGGTAATATTCAAGAAATAACCTGACATTGTTACACAGGGGAGAAACTAAAGCTCACTAATAATCAATTTCAAGTCTAAATTTCTTCCACACATGAGTAGTGTCAACTATACCTTCCAAAGCCCAGCCAAACTTGAGATGCACCTCCTCCATTGTATCGATAGCGATAAATGTATTCTCCCCCTTGGTTTTTCATCTCTTCCTCAGTTAGCGGAGAAATTCTACCATACATTAAACTGTCAAGATCGATTTCCTTGTTCCTAGGATCCATTCTGACCTGTAAACAAAAGGAGGTTAAAACCACACACACACACAGAATTATACAGCCACGAGAAAGTTTTATAAGGAGTGAATTATGAATATTGGCAGACCATACCTTATCAAAATTGACAAGAAATATTGCATTTGGCATAGGTCTATCCATCTCTGCTGCAGAATAGCCCCCATTCTCCATGTCGAATATGTAGGAATATAGCTTCTGAAATACAGGCTCCACAACTGTTGCATCCACCTCAAACAGAGGCACCTCCCTTCCATAATCAGACTAAACGATGTGAAAATATTTTAGAACATTTTTTCACAGCAGATAATACTTGTAACTTGATCTGTAAGAATCAAGAACAGCAATAATAATTGAAACAAACAATGGCAGTTACCTCTCTAGCAGTCCCAGCAGGAACCATGGCCTCTTTCAGTGCCTTCTCGAGTGCTATCAGTTCTGGCTGCCCAGCCTGCAGTGAGAACAAATATGCAATATAATGGCCAAACTAAAGTGTATATATGCACCAATGCCAAAGCTATAGTGGTGATCTAGTTTTCACCTTCAATTTTTTTTTTTTTTTATCACCTATCAGCAATATCAACCATATATAATGCAGACACCAACACTAAGTTTCACTGAGCCAAGCAGCTTTGGGATCATAAAATAATTTGAAAGCCGGATTATTAGGATGGTAACGAAGCCACATATTGACACAATCGGGTCCATGTTTCAAATCTCATACAGCAATTTCTTTATCTTTTTTAGATTCAGTTTGTACAAGTTAAATTTGACCAGAGATGAGAGATCGTAGCGCATAGCGTAATAATTTAAGCAGTAGCAACAAAAAATGCAGGCTTGCCATGTTCTTAGACTGTACTTTACAAGTTGAAATCATTAAACAATCTTATGTGTAACTTGAGACTTCTAAGAGAAGAACGTGGACTAAGCTCCGGCCCTGGGCCCACTGAACAAATTTTTTAAAACTCGGAACATAGAGATGGCACCGACTGACAACCAAAATGAAAAATGCAAGTAACTGCAAACAGCTAAGTTTATAAAATCAGATATAGCTTAGAAACTTGATACATTAAAGATGAGGTGATTGAATGTTTGTTTCATATTCTTTCACATCAATTGAGATTATTTTCTGCTCCAAGATTGTCTAACAGTTTATTGCTTTTATTTCCTGCACAAGGAACTATCTGCTCTATTATCAGATTCATGCTCTGTTTCTCTGGAAGTACAAAATTCAACACTATCCTGTCCCATCTTCGTACAAGTCTATTCTATATTGATGAAAAGGAAGAGACTCTAGCTGGAGACAGAGGTTTAGAAAGATAAATTTTAATAAATAGTTATTACTCTTGACTCAGAACAGCCTTCACCCTAGCTAGTTGGATCAGCTAAGGGCCTGTTTGGATAAGCTATCACTTCTTGTTTTTCACTTTTAAAAGCAAAAAAGTGGAAGCCTTTTATAGTTTTTCATAATGCAAAGTATATCTTGCTACCTCAACTTTAAAAGTAACTATCAAAACTTTCGCTTTTTTGCTACTTGGAAAAGTAGAAAGGACCAAAAAAAAAAAAAAAAAAAAACGGCCATTTATCCAAATCGACCCTAAATAAATGCTATTAACATTTTCACAATACATGCTCATTAGAATTGAATGATATTAAGAAGCTGTCATACAAAATATATATGTAATTATGTATACATAAGAAAATTTGAGAAACAACCCAATAAGATGCCAAATCAAAATTAAGAAATGGAAATCCCTTTGAAGTCGAAATAAATAGACACCAAAACAACAGGAACATTTTGGCCCTCCACAACACCCAAATACCAGTGCTATACAAATCCTAAATAACAATATTGTTACTTTCATCCAAATATTTAACAACTGAGAAATGACATTGCAGTTCATTTATATTGTACCATTAGTTTTCTTAAGCTTGGTAGTTCATTCAAATCATTTTCCAAATATTCACACATGCACACAGACAGATAGACAGACAGGCAGAGAGAGAGAGAGAGAGAGAGAGAGAGAGAGCACTTAGAAGGAACTGAGTAAAATAAAACATGATGAATATAAAAGGACGAACAAAAATTAGCATCTTGAAGCACCAAATGGATAGACCTTCTATATAGCCCATAGAATACCCTGCCCACTCACTCTTTTTGTTCTTGGAAACTACAAGTAAATTGGTTCACGACAAATTCAAATTACTAAATGATACACAAGAATAAACTTCCATTTATCCCACTAGTAAACTAAATTTCATAGGTAAATAGTAAACATCTTTGAAATGACCAACCATAGGCTAATTCTGCACTTATGACCATTGGGTCGCTGTCCCATCCAAAATTTGTATTGCCGATTTGTTTCGATTACATTCCTTTATCACAAACCTAATTCAATTTTGTGCTCCCCGTATTAAGGTCTCCTAAAATAATTTTCTCACTGACAAGTCGCAATAACTTAAATCAACAATGGACTGTCCACCATGCAAAACATGGAAACAAAAGAAAACTTTTTCAGTCTTCTTTATTTTATACTACTTTCCTCTAAAAATATATGTGGTCAAGCATATGACAGATATAACATTGAAGAGTTCAGCTTAATACAATAATAAAGTGTTATGATCTTCTAATACATTTGCAATATGTGGCCATGCATACTCTAGCTTCTTCAACAGCAAATACATCATATGATTGTGGGGGGAAAGAAAGGGCCCACGTAAAAAATAAAAGGCTAACAGTGACTAGCAGTAAAACTGTTGATTTTTTTTGTTCCTGCTGGAACACTAAAACTATTGAATGCTTCTTAAATGGTATGACTGAAAACAGATACACGAAACTTACAAAAATTCAGATAAAAATAGTTTGAAATCTTGAACTGTATCGAGTATGCAAAATGAGACTATTAAGAATAATAGTTCAGAAGAAGCTTACAGGAAATGCATTATAGACAACATTATGCTCGATATCAAGGAGCTCGCCTGTCTCTAGGCATGAGGGCCTGTGAGATGGGAAGCCGATTCTCAGAAACTCTTCCAATTTGTGTGAATCTACAATGTACCTATAGCCTCCATCACCATTGAGACCAATGAGGATTACATTTACTTCAAGAGGAACCTGGAATGGAACCTACAAGAGTGCAAGAAAGGTACATACATCATTTAGACATTTAAATCAAACACCTCCATTGAAATAATAACAATATCAATTATGCCCATCACATACGTAAAATTTATGCATGAGGGCAAGGTAATAATATTTTGTAAAATAAAAGGAACAAGGAAACCACATCTAAGACTTCAAAAAGAGAAATTTCAAGCTCGTGTCAATAGATGGCTGCTCGTCAATGATTATCTTTTAGATCAACCAGTAAACTTGAAGGCAATAATATTACCAGAAGAAGATTTTAACATCTCATGGAAAATATGGACTGATATGGACAATTTTTTGGGGGGTTAAAATGGCTACCATTTAGTATATTAGAAAGGACTGCCATAATGTGTATGAATTCTACTTGCTTTTCAGTGTGGATATTCTAAGGGTAAAAGGATGAAGATGGTGAAGAAAGAGTTCCTAGCCTAACAGTACTCAACGCATAGGCAAAAATTGCATGTTCATCTTAACCTTCCATAGTACCGACAACTGATGTTCAGGTTCAAAAATTGATATTGACAGCACAAGTGAGCTTGACTACAAGTCCCTGTGGATAAAAATATATACACTATTATCCAATTCACCATTTTAAAGCTCGCTGGAATTGCCCTTAGTTCTTGTGGAATTACCATAGATAATTGCCATATCATTGCTGAAAATGAGAATTGAATTCGAATTATGCACAACTACAAAGAAGCAAACTAGCATATGACATTATAGCTAAGGTTCGTCGTTCACTAAAGGTTTTTGCAATACAAATCGATAACAGGAAGCAGTAATAGTAAGTAAAACAAACAAACTGAATCTACTGGTGACAAAAGGGCAAGGGAAATCTGCATTTCTAATCAGTTCGAGAGAATCTAAAAAACAAAATGAACTCACATAATCACATCCAAAACAAATGATTAATCGATACTTCAAACCACTAATTGGAGAAGATCAAAGACGTGATGGTGATAATGATAACGAGATGATATTCACCTCAGCGCGTGTATGAAGCATACGCCGAACATCGGATCGGACACTGTCTCTGACGTCTTGGAAGGCTCCATGATGCCACTGAGGGTGTCCTGGATCTCTCCGAAAGGCTTGAGGTGCTGATTCAGATTGCAGCAGAAACAAACTCAGAGTGAAAATAAACGCAACTGACAAGCTTGAAATTGATTTCATTACTCTCTCTCTCTCTCTCTCTCTCTCTCTCTCTCTCTCTCTCTCTCTCTCACTCTCTGGTCTTGACGGTGAAGATAGGTGTAACAGAAATTTTCATTTAGAGGTTAAAATCCGCCATGGCCGATGAGTGATGAAGTTTCTGAGTATTTGATCATCGCCTGTAGAGACGATGGCACAGTTTTAGGTCACGATTAAGGAGCTCGCTGCGCACGCAAGTGGACTCATTGTGCCGTTCCTACTGAATTCCCCAAACTGCCACGGTGCTTATGTATTATTACAACGAATGTCCTCCATTCGGAGCTTTGCAAGGCTACCGGTGGAGTGCGAATTGACCCTCTTACCACATTTCTTATTGCCCCTCTTCCGTAAAATTTACATGAATTATTGTATAATTCACGTAAATTTTATTGAATATAAGAATCATCCTTACTATTAATTCATAACTAAAATTCTTTTAAAAAAAATGAAAAATAATAATATTGCATATACCTCATTCTTCATGCAATTATAAAATTAATGTTGATGGCTCTTGGCAATCTAAAATGAAAATAGATGGTATTAGAGTAGTGGTTCGGGATAGGAACACGCCCTGTTCATTGCAGTAATGGCTAAGCAAATTAAGCATGTTGGCAATAGCCTCATTTTGGAAGCATTGGCAGTACATAAAAGCATCCAGTTTGTGATTGACATTGGGATCCAATTAGCTGCAATTTAGAGTGATATAAAGCTTGTAGTGGACTGTGTTAATGGTATTTCATCGATGAACGAATATGTCGTAGTTATTTGTGAAGATATTCGCAAATTAAAGAATAATTATTTTCAGTTGTTTAGAACTCCTAGGAACTAATAATGCGGCGGATGTATTAGCAAAATTTGCAACTTCGCATTTCAATTTTTTAGTATGGTTTAAGGAACCTTCTGATTGGCTTATTGTTTATTTATTTGATGATCAGTGATGTAACACTGTTTCTGCTCAATAAAATTCATTCTATCTTCTAAAAAAAAAGTTTTAATCTGCGATAATGCATGCCTTTTCGATTGAGATAGTCTTCTCTAATTATTCCCCCTTTTTTTTCCCATAGCCCCTTAATTTAAGTACCAAATTAACCTCGATTCTCAATTCTATGCCTCACATTCATCTTTAAAAAATAATGTTCACGCAACAATCATTCTACAACAATTATATGAATTTCAAATGATAATTTGACATGTTATCATAAATTAATTTTGTACATTCAAAGACATTGTATTGACCTTTTATGATTGGCTTCCACTAATTGAATATTAAACTACTGCTAGCTATGCTGTGTGATGAAGAGAGTGTTTTAAGCTCCATTCAATGATTTTGAATTAAGTAGCTAAGAAGCTCTGTAAATTGATTGCATTTCTTATTATTATTATTATTATTATTATTATTATTTTGTAAAGCGATGTCTTGAGTTCAAGCTTGATGAAGGTGCAGTCGACAGAACTTTTAGGGCCCGTTTGGTTGCCTGTAATCAGGCTTGTATTGTGTAATCCTATTACATTACAGGATAGAATGCTGTTTGGCCATCCCTAAAGCCCTGTAATGTGGAAATCTGCCCTGTAATTCGAATACCCAAGGCACTGTTATTGGAATGCAAATCAAAACGAGGTATTGCTTATCTGATTCCGGGTAATGGGTTTAATGAAAATCGAAATGGCGAGCGTGCCCTTTATTTTGAACATCAGCCAATTTAAATGACCGTCGTATCCCACCAGCCAAGCATGCCCGAGCGCCTGCCGACTGTAATTGAACCGACGATGACCCACCAGAAGCCCCTGAAGATTCCAGCCATGGCGGTCTGCGGCAGAGGAGAAGGAGAAAAAAAAAAAAAAAGTGGAAAAAAAAAAAAAAAAAAGGGCCCAGGGGCGGGTCTGCGGCAGAGGAGAAAAAAAAAAAAAAAAAAAAGAAAGAAAAAGAGGAAGAAAAAGAAAGAAAAGGGCACAGAGGCGGCAGAGAGAAGAAGAAGAAGAAAAAAACAAAAAGAGGATCGGGTTTTATATATATATATTTGAGGACCCGAGGCGGTGGGTGGTGGGTTATATATATATATATATTTTGAGGACATGAGGTTTTTTAACTATATTTAAATATCAATTAATTTGATATTTTTTTTTTGTTATCAATTAATTTAATCAATTGATTTGGATATTTAATTTCACAAAATTGACCGTTGGATTAGATGTTCATCATCTCTATGTCATGCATGTAAAAAATCACAGTGATCCAACGGTTGATTTTTGAAAAAATTATCGTTAAATAAATTGTGATATTTTGAAAAACAAATCCATGATGGGGGTATTATGGTCAAATGTTCAGAATTGATAATTACATTACATATCTATCCAAACACTCGCCCTGTAATTGTATGAGTATATGATTTTACATTCCCAACATATCCAAACATGTGGAGGGTAATCACATTACACATTCTCATTCCCCCGTAATGTGATTCACCCGTAATCACATTACATTACATTCCATTACGGGCAACCAAACGGTACCTTAATTCTTTCATGGGAAAGTGATTCCTAAAAATTATTTCTTTTTTAATATTTAACAGAAAATAACGTTTTGTCAATACTAATCCTGATATTGTTGGAAATTTTTTAGGTTATACATGACATAAAATTATAATTTTAGAATGAAAGTATTTTTAGTATAAAAAATTTAATTATGAAGATAAAACCGATTTTTTTTTTAAAAATAAAATAAAATAAATGTACTCTGTTATGATATTATTCTATTTTAGTTTAGTTTATTTATTTAAATAGGTAGCAATTGTGACTTTCAAATATACTTCTTACTTCCAAAAAATTGATAGTTGAAGCAAAAAGTTGCTTTTACTTCCAAAATTAAAAAAACAAAAAAATGGTAGCTTATCCAAACGCCACCTTATATTTTAAGAAAAGTGATTATCAATTATAAAGTATTAATTTATGAGGGTAAAATAAAATTTTAAAATTTTTAATTTTTTCACTGCTGTAATTTCTAAAAGCTATCTCAACTTATATTTTGAAAATACATAAAATTCTCTTAATTTTTTTTTCAAAATATATTATCAAATAAAAAGCTATTTAAAAGGAGGCGTCATGGGGCCAAACACCACCTTAACATGATAGTATTGTTTTCTTATATAATACTACAAATCTACAGTGTTTTTTTTATCATGTATCACAAAATAAAAATAAAATAAAAAAGAAAAGCAAACGATAAAGAAAAGCAAACGATAACGAGATCGAGTTGTTCTGGTAGTAAAAGATGAACTGTAAATTCAAATATTTTGGAACCAGAAATTAGTCCATTCTGAAAGTGGCTTGGCAAAAAATAAATAAATAAATAAAGGAAAATGAAATATGTTAGACTTCTGCCCAGTCACTGCCACACTGGATGGGGCACATAATGTGATGGGACAAATACCTTTCTCTACTAATGTCAGACCATGGTTTAACCGCAGCCCGTTTCTTGGCAGAGTAACCCCACTTGCCAAACACAACCTATAAGATATCGTGGACGATGCTGTAAATTGTAATGCAATGCTGGACCAGCAAAGACCGGTACGCCACGCGTCCTTGCATCATTCTCCGCCAAAAGATCCCTGATGCAGAAATAAATCAAGACCGTTGATCATATTGACAACAGAAGAGCAAGAAAAGCTGCTTTGTTGCTTGTCTTTGTCCTCTTCCACACGAGTTCAAAGTTGGGACTCTGACCCACCTCCTTCAAATTTTCCTTCATTCCGAAGGAACCTCAGAACTCTTCAACTCAGTTCTTGCAGACAGGTTCGTTCTTGCATCCTACACTCCGATTTTGTCTTCTTAATTTAGATAGATTTCTCTTGCCTTTATTCTAAGTTTTTCTGCTGTGTGAACTTCTAAATTACCCATTAGCTCAACACACGGAAACTACTGTAAATATATACATATATTTGCTTCCGAACAAAGAATTTTGGACTGGTTTTTGTGGTCTTTCATTTCTCTTTACCGGACGGGAAACTTCTTAGGAAAGCTCCATTTGAATGTAAATATATTATGTTCTAGTTCAAAAGATTTTTTTTATTTTTTATTTTTATTTTTTTTTTCAGGGAAAAGTGGTTTTCTGATTATTTTTGTTTTTACTTGTTTCGTTACTAAAATTGTGAAATTGGGATTTATCAGTTTTTTAGTATGGCAGTGATGATGATGGGTTTAATCTAAATATGCATAAACTGGGGTCGGGAAATTGGGGTTTATCAGTGTTTTAGTATGGCTGTGATGGTGATGGGTTGAATCTAAATATGCAGAAACTACGGTCGAAAATGTTTTTTTTTCCCCTCTGGGTATGGGGAAGATTTGAAAATAAGAAATTCTTTATAAAAATAAAAGATTTAGTGCAGATCAGTATGGCTGGGATCAGTAAAAAAACAAAACCCCACCAATAACTATTTGCACAAAGAATTAGTGAATCCAATAGACCTATATCCACCCGACCCCACTATAGCCCATTCCCATTTCTAATATGTGAGACAAGGCATATTCTGCACTATTATATGCTTTCTTGATATTCTGTCTCGAGACCTTGAAGGTTTTGGTTATTAAGCGTTCCTGTGAGAGTATATGTTTTCTTTTCTTGCCCTCATTGCAGACAACTTGAGTCTTGATTCTGTTACTGTTGCTGTTCTTCAACTTAACTTTAAAAAAAAAAAAACAAATTATGATGGGTAATTGGTTTAGATTGGTCAAAGTCATAAATTGAAACGAAAACCATTTATTTATTTTTTTTAAATTCTATTTTTGGTTAATAAACAAAGAATCTGATTGAGAGGAGGAAAAAAGAAGGAAGAGAAAAAGAACAGGCTAGAAGCCTATGTACAGAGGGAGTATACACAAGAGAAACGAAAACAAAACTTGAGCAAGTTAAAGAAAGGAGCAAAGGAGTTTCTGTTCCTTAAACTGCTAGTTTGATAAAGAATGCTGATTTAATGAATCATAAAGTTTTTTTGCGTGTAGTACATTTACTGTGATCTTGATTGCTTCAAATTACGTTCTTATTACTTGAGGTCATTCCATTCTTATGCTGGCACATGTATGAATATGTTTACTGATTATGCATGTAAATATGATTTTACATGGATGTATGCATTATCGTTAATTTCTTCACATGCACATTTAAAATGCAAGGTATGTACATAGGCACACAGATGTACTTAGTACAAGAAATGATCATGGGATTATCTTAAGATACTGTCGGTAAATTATATTCCTTGCTATCTTTCCTATTGGATTATATGTTAAACTCATACAAACTGCTGCATAAAAATTGATAAACTTCTGCGGGATTAATGAATTTTTCATGGTTTTGCATTACTAGTGAAGTTGCTGAACTTGTTTCTTTCTTTCATATAGGAATAGCAGATGTCCTTATCAAATGTCTGGAAGGTGAGACAACCAAGATGAAAAGCCTCAATGAGATTGGTGAGACCAGTGTTTCTGATCTTTTCACTGAATTACCAGCGGAAGCAAACAGTAAACCTGCAGATAATTTGACGGTTGCAGACATTCCTATTCATGAGGATCTCAATCTGGGGGCAATCTTTGAATGTGATATTGCCCAAAGTAGCATGACATGGCCTTTCAACGGGGATTGTAACGCTGAACAAGAGACTTATCAAGATACAGTGCTGATTGATCAAGCTCTGTTGAATCCAGATGATGCATTATTCTCTTATTCAAGCCAACAAACAAGTCTGTCGGATCATGGTGTCGATATACGTAGCTACTTGGGTGGTGTTGACGAAGAAGATTGTAATCCATATTTATTATTTATGAGCACTCCCGACCTTCCAGAGATGGTTTCACCTTATTGGAGTATGCCATTTCCAATAGGACAACAGAAGAGACTACCTATCACACTTGTTCTAGATTTGGATGGTATGACACATCAAATCCTTTAGACAAAGTTAAGTTGGTTTTTGAAACAGTAATTTTATTTCCTTTAGACAAGGTCAGTATATTTTTGTGCTTCCCAGGAAGAGTTCTTTTTTCTTTTCTTTTTTTTCTTTGATTGAAAAACACATCAAATCCTTAACATGCGTCAGCTTAGGTGCCGTAGCTTTTGAGTTCCATAGTCAAAATTAAGCCAGGAGGAAACTTTAGTGCATATCTCTCATTCTCTTGGTTTCATGAACTTGTTTATTTTACTTATGATTCGGGTTTCATCTATTAAGTTTGATGGTGCTGTTGTACATCCCCATCCCTCCAACTAACAATTTACATCTATTATTTATTCTTCCTACAGAGACCTTAGTTCATTCCTCTTTTGATACATGCGATGATGCGGATTTCTCTTTCTCTATCCATTCCAAGATGCAAATCCAGACTGTATTTGTTCGGCAGAGACCATACCTACAATTGTTCTTGCAAGCAGTTGCAGGTATGTTTGACATTGTCATATTTACGGCTGGCCAAAGCATGTATGCTGGACAATTGCTTGACATACTAGATCCGAACCAAACTCTTATTGGTCAGCGTGTCTACCGTGACTCTTGTGTGTTCTCTGATGGTGGATATGTGAAGGATCTGACTATACTAGGCCGTGATCTTGCGAGGATTGCAATTGTTGATAATTCCCCTCAGGTTTGTACCTTTTCTTATATACTACTGGCATATAATACCTTTTCTTATATAATACTAACCCACACCATTTTCCATTTGTGCTGCCCTGCCCTTGTTATTGCTGTGATTGAAAAAGGATCATGATAACACTTAGTATTATTATTAGGTTGATAACATATTTTGTATTTGTAAATACAGGTATTTCAGTTACAAGTGGAGAATGGGATACCCATCCAGAGCTGGTTTGGCGATCCATCAGATGATGCATTGCTTTCCTTGCTTCTCTTCTTAGAGACACTTGTTGGTGCCGATGATGTCCGTCCGATCATCAGAAAGAAATTTGGTTACCAAGAACAAACCCCCCAATTCTTTTGATAGAAGTGATTGATTTTTAAGCTGATACCGGAATTAGAGAAACCGGGATCGATCAATCTGCACCCTTGCACGATCCAAGGATAGTCTTTGGCCCTTGCTGCATTATTCAAATTCTGGAGTAGGGTAGTTATCTATTTGAGCCAAAATTGTATGTAATCTAAATGGTGAACATAGTATCAATAAAATGACTTATTGGTTGAGGGAAATATAGCTAGTTTTTAAATGCTTTTATAGGTATGCTTGTTCGTTAATTACATTTCGGCTAATGTTTGTAATCAATTGATCGAGCATGCAGTACGCTGTACGCAATGGTGGTATTCTAAATTCCCTTCAAAATATTCCAATGTGGCATCAAAATAGTGCAATATGAGGAGTGGAGATCTTCTGTTCCACTTTTATGTACCACTTTTCTATTTCATCTCACAAAAATCCACCTAGAAAAATTAAATATGAATATTTATTAAAATGTGAGATTTTCAAGATGGTTTTTTGTGAGAAGGGACATGCAAGTGGTACATACAAGTGGGACAGAAGATCTTCACTCCAGTATAAGACGGTCCGGAATCATTCCTTTGAAAAGAAGAATATAACAATTCAAGGCCAATTTAATAAATATGCAGATAACAACCCCCAAACAGCTCCCTAGCTTTTAAGAAATAATATTGGAAGATTTAGAATAAGGAAGAGCGAGTGTCGTTGCTATTTAACATTGATAATATCTTAAAGACGCAAACATTTTACATTCTTCAATGTTTTTGGCGCTTTTAACATTCTTAACATCTTTGGGTAGCCATTTTAGCCATAATCAAAAGAAAATTGCTGTGTCTTAAAAAAATTGTTCATTATCTTTCACTTTGAGCTAATTCTCTTTTTAATAATAAATGAAAAATTATGAATCATTTGGGATACTTTTTTGGGGACGGATATATAGCTTTGCTGTAATCAAAATGTAAGAGCATGACAGGAACATATTGTATGGTTTTCACTATTCGTTCTTTCATACAAAACCAGGCGATTGCATCCTTTGCTTGATGCCATTACCGTTCTCAATTCTCAAAATGGCACATTGTAAGCAAACAATGATGGCCATGGATGCATCCAATATGCATCTGAGTCGGAGAAATAAGAAGTCATCTAGTGAGCTGCATGTCATCCAAGGAGGCCTTTCCTTGCAAGGTAATTTGATGTCAATGTTCCTAAAAAGATCCATTGTCAACCAGATGGCTATAATGATAAAATCCCAGGATGCTGGATTAGCTTAATGGTTCTGCTCATTCACATGAATCACAATCCAAGAAGAAATTAAAACAAAAATAAAATAAAATACAAAGGGATTTTATGACAAAACTACAACATTCATTTAAATAGATTATATCAGGATTACACAGAACTCGGACTTCACAAAGTTATTTTCTAACATGAAGTTACAAATTTTAAGCCTCTTCAAATATATGGACTCAGTATCAGCACTGAGCGACAAAACTGCTTTGTCAATGCTGCTTTGTAGCCTTGCATCATGATATATCTTTGGGTGAGTAATAAGTTTGTTTATTTGGGCATGGCCAAAATCAGAGGAGATAGAGATATGTTTGGTTTTATAAATTATCAGTGTTCCAGAGCACTTCGGATTGAGAGTGGAGGGTCTTGCACCATGCCTCTGGATATAAGATCATGGTTTAAGAACAAAACTATAACAGTTATATCATCATGAAAATGGCGTCGGACCTTCTTGTCAATCCTTCGCAGATCTGAATAGCGCATCTCTCGTTTCCTTGCTGCTTCTTGGAGGGCAGCCTTGACTAGCCTTTTGGCACTTCCCTGTATTAACACAAGTGTGTGAGCTCAACAGGTCAAGAAATGTACATGGTTTGGATCTCTACCTACAATGCATCATTTGATCTGTGGCTGACACAGAGAAAAACATCTTAATCAGTCAGTAGACGGTTTAATATCACTGAGTCCTTAATTCAAATCATCATTCCTTTGATATCTTGATATCAGTGATACCGTACACACATGAAATTCAAGTCGACTAATCTTTTCATCTTTTGATGATGCAGAATGCAAAAGTAGAACATAAAAATTTATCGACATGATTTTCCGTAACATTTTTCTCTGACTAAACAGAACTACATAAAAGTTTTTTCAAAAGGTCCTTGGAAGACATATCCAAAACTGTAAAAGTTAACTGACAATTGAGCTATTTAACCAGAAAATTAATTTAAAGGAAAAAAAAATGCACCCATGATATTCTATCCAATGATTCGATCAGAACTTCAATAATGAGCATTACGGGTCACCAACATACAATAAGTCAACTCTGAAGAACATATCCTTTACAATTTAAAAATTGAATTTTTAAAGTAATTTAATTCCTACACAATTACAAGCTAGTAATTTAATTCCTACAAAATTACAAGCTAAAAAAAAAAAACCATGAGTGCCATTTCAGTGCAGCAAAGAGTGATTCCAATAAGAATGGACAGAGGATAAAATCTTACTGCGCGTGGATGACTGTGGACAATATCCACTGCCTTTTCATTACTCAAGTGTTCCCATAGACCATCAGATGCAAATATAAGGAAAGAATCATTTGGCTGGAGAGGATGAGAAATAATAGACGGATTGGCAGACAAGAAAGGCATGTTCATTGGTTCAGGAAGTCGAAATTTTCCATTAATTGGTTCCCTGTTATATTGCGCATGTTTCATATATACGTCACCTATAGATCTAGAAACCTGCATCAAATACCATCATGAAGCTGATGACACAAAACTACTATCAAAGAAGGAACATGGTCATCAAAATTCAGAAAACTAAAATTTAAAACTAATACAGAAGACAAATTCCCCCGATAAATAGTCAAGTTGCAGTTTCCAATATATACATTTCAGTTCAAAAGTAATACAAATTTATGCACAAAAAAAAAAAAAAAAGCTTCGTTTGCCCAAGTTTTCTTTTATAATTAATATGCAATTTTGTAAGCCTTCCACAAACGAATAATTATTACATACAGTCAAATTGGTATTTTGCTGAGAATTAGCATGCCTTCGCTTCAGAGTTGTTGTTTTCCCCCCTTATAAATTGAAATATCAACATTTATTTTTACTATGTGTATTTAATGACATCAATTTTGAAGCAAAAAGATTTTAAAGGTATTTCATAGCTCTAATCTGTTGTTAGGCATATTGTTCTTCTAGATGGCATTCAAGCAGTTTTTTACACATTGCTAAGGACAATGCTGGAGTTTATCAGATTCATCTAAACTCTTGCTTTGAGCACTTCCAATTGAATGGAGATTTTCAAAAGAGAATTACACAAACATTTAAGGAGAAAAGTTGAAAACATCAAAAACCTAAATAATTTGTTGAAGATTCAAGGTTGGCCCAAAAACCAAGAATTAATTAAGGAATAAAATTTTCACAAATGGGCTCGGGCATCGGTAAAGTTTAGCAGCACTCCATTGTATCTCATCCATGAAAGTGGAAATTGGTGCGCAGTTGTAAATCCTCTCCATTGTCACTTTCCTATTGTTCCATCTTGGATCCCATTCAACTTTAATGTTTTTTCTTATAAATCACTTTTATTCAAAACATATGTATGAAGGAGACATGTTGGAGATTAGAAGGAAACCATGAAACAGTTTCCACCAGCTGCAGCTTTATGCATACTTTAATTCAATAAACTTTGAAGGTGAAAAGGGTATCATAAATATAACCTGAATAATTCCTTTTACTCTCCAAACTCCATGCTTGAGGACAACAATCTGAGGATCATTTGGGTGTAGTTCTTTAAGCTCCTGCCTCACAGCCTCAATGTTGGCATTGTGCTCTGTGGATAATTGTATTGCAGCAATCACCCCTGTGTTGCCAACTTTCTTGCCCAACACGACACGGGAATCTCCAAGGTTCGCCACAAAGAGGGTCCTGTGACATATCACTCCAACAAGACAGCATGACCCAACTGTTGCTATTTGGGGTCGAGTACTCCATAACTGTGATACAAGAGCAGTGAACCCTTCCTCTGTTTCGAGGAAGGCCCTTCTGATGGTCTCAGCAGTCACAACACCATTGTCCTCAGTTGATATTGCTGCATAAACACAAAGCCTAAGATTGCCAACATAAGAATGGCTTCTTCTTAAATATGCATAACCCATTATAAAAAAAAATGAACAAAAGAACAAGCAAAGCTCAATAGAATTAAAACAGAGGAAACAATGCCACACTAAGGACTACGGGGTTCAAACACAAATGCTTAGAGATATGTGCAATGAAAATAAACTACAGGTGCACGGAAGAGAAAACACCATAAGTGCACTCACATGGGTCATGGGTGAATCTTGCTGATACCAGAAAGCAAAATTCACCCAAACGTGCAAACTCTAGATTCTCAAACTAATTCCACTTCTGCATTAAGCAAAACTGTGCAAACAGTAGATGACTTACACTGTCACAAAGGTACCGATCAAAAGCATTACCCCAAAAAAACAAAAAAAAAGCTAAGAAAAAAGTAGTGCGAAAGCATAAAGAACATTGATATAACAGTACCCAAATATGCGAACATTGATACAACATTACACACAACAACATTGGGGGGGGGGGTGGGGGGGG
>JAESVK010000778.1:1224692-1276038 GCA_017140935.1 Hamamelis virginiana
GAGAGAGAGAGAGAGAGAGGGAGAGAGAGAGACTAATGTAGCGAAACGCGAACCTTGGAAATGGCGGAACAAGTTATCGCAGACATAGCGAGCTGCGTCGGGGCCACCGTGACCGTCGTAGACGCCGACGAAGGTGCCAAAAGGACCGGACTCGATCTGGCTCTGATCCTCAAGGACCTGGTTGGCCTGTACGACGGCCATGGAAAAGTCGCCGGAGGAATATCGGCCGATATCTCGGAACCAGAGTAAGCCATCCCTCCCTTCTCTGCCGCCACTAATAAAATCAGCATTACGATTACTACTGCCACCACCAAATGGCTTCCAACAGAGAGAGAGGATATTCATCAAAGCTCCGAGCATCCCACATCTCTCAGAAACCCTAGCCCTAATCGCTCCCTCCACACCCTCCCAACACGATGTTATTTCCAGAATTCTTCAAATCTGCGTATATATATATATATACAACACATATGTATAGAGAGAGAGAGAAGGGGGGAGAAAACCCTAGAAGGAGTTCTTGAAGAAGAAAGGGGGTAGGGGGTGCGTAGGTTAAGAGGGGATGGGGGGTGTTCGGTTGTAGAGGAACAGGCAAGGGGTCATTTCTCTTGGGGAGAGAAGATGGCGTGGGGAAGCCTCCTGTTGGGTGCAGGGTGTTATTTTCAATGTCTGGACAATATCCTTTTCATTTTGTATTTCGGATTTTTGTTTTTTCTGCTTTTTAAAATTAGTTGTTTTTCCTTTTTACTTTCCTTGCTATGAGGGTCAGAAAGCGTGTTTTTTTTTTTTTTGCCCTTTTTGTATTGTTTTTCAAAAGCAATACCTTGAACAGTCATTTTGTTGTCCATCTCTACTCGGTAAATGGAGGAAGAAGACATGCATGATCGCATTAGCTGTTCCGGGTTGGTCCGGTCCGGTGGAAGTCTAAGCCGGGAAGACGTGCACCGGCTTTGTTTTGCAGTTGCAACTTGCTAGCTCATTGGCCCTGGCTCAGCCTGCGCCATTAAGGAGCCAACTTGGGCTTCCCTGTGTTTTTTGTTTTTTTTAAACTAACCCTGCATCAATGCATTCCGGTTCATAAGATTTCGGTTGAATTTTGAACTGTCAACATTCTTCCTTATTATTTACAAGGGTTCTTACTTATACACTTTTAAAATTCATGGTTGAATTTTATCAAAAAGGTTAAAAACACTTTCAAAATTCGCCAAAGAATTTTTATCAAAAAAGAAAAAGTAATGTTAATTTGATCAAATTTTAAATTAAATGATGTGGCTAATAAGATGTGTCTACTAGTTTTATATATTTTTAAAATGCATAAAAGTAGAAATTCTATTATAAGTAAGTTTTAATTTATCAAGGATGGTCCACGAATTACAATGTGGACCACTCACCATCCAACCCTCCATTTCTTACACAACCCATTTATACTTCTTCATTGCTTTAGATGGAAGGTTTGATTTGAGTTGTTTGGATTTTAATTTATGGGACGGTCCCTAATGGACCAGTTATGAAGATTCTATATGGTTTCGTATCATTTGATTTAAAATATTTCGTCTGTCTAACGTTTTTTAAAAAGAAAAAAAATCTATTAGTCTTTGTTTATTAGACTGAAGAGAAATTGTGTTTGTGAGTGTTGCTTATAAGAATTCTCAATACTTTTTTTCAACGTTATATATACTTTTAGAATTTGCTGGGAAGTTTTCCTTCTACATCAGTACAGCTAAGTGTGTGAGTGGGTTACTTATAAGGGTCCTCGAACTCTCTAAAAGTGCTCTACAAAAATACATTGAAACAGTATATATTTGTCAATCTATACAAACCTAACCTTAATATAAATCCACTTATCAGTAGCAAATGAATGTCGATGTGCATCTATATTATTGAACTCTTTCCTAAAAGATAATATTTGTTACTAAATTACAAGATCAATTACAACCTAATTTATAATTCAAGAGATTATTTATTTTATTTTGAAGTTTGGGGTTAATTTGTAAAACTAATCTATATATATTGAGTTTGGTTTCATATAATTTACCCAAAAATAAATATGTAGGCTAGCATTGTAAGCCTGGTTTTCATAGTAAAAGTTCCCAACATTTAAGTAGGTCATGTCTTATCATGTTAGCAATTAGAAAAGTCAAAGAATCATCAATCGTGGACCATTAAATAGTAGAAGTTGTTGTGGAGAAGTTAGGCTCCTTGAATTTCCTTTTTCCACCATTTGGTGAATGGTTCTTTATCAAGCAAAAGAAAAGGTGAATGGTTCTTCAACTTTAGCGGTGAATTGTGACACAGAAGACTTCCCAGGAATATCATCCCATCAATTTGCGCAGATGCTCATCCAATTAGAGAAGAGTCCATTCTATACTACATTCAAATTTAAAAAAAATAAAAAATAAATAAAAATTAAGGCCTGGTGTTGGGTTTCAAAATCTGAATCATAAATGGGCCCATGATGGGCTTCTATAATTATCAAAGTCTGAAAGAAGAGATTTTTAGAATTGGGCCTTTTTTTTTTTTTTGTGGGGTGGGGGTTGGGGGTTGGGGTGGTTTAGAAAATGGGACTCTCTACATTGTCACTTTTGGTTTCATCAACTGCACTTTGAGGCATGTGGTGACAACATGACAATGAGTCCTTTTCGAGCATGTGATGATAAAGTTTTGTTCCCATAGTTGCCTCCTTAGAATATTAGCCTCATGTCACTGTCAGCATCAAACACTCTGTCTAAGCCTGTAAAAAAGTTTTAGAGAACTCATTTCTTTGGCCATTGAGAAGAAAATGAGGATCCTTTGCCTGGGTTTGCTTGGTACTTGGGTGATGTGTTATGATCTAGATGATCTGCACATCACCCAAGTGAAAAGTAGAGCATCCAGATCATGACACATCACCCAAGTATATCCAAGCCCAAGCAGAGGATCCAGACTCGAAGAAAAAGTAGAACGCACTACTTTTTGGTTGCTTAAAATTTGTTCTAGGTTCCATTCTGATTCTAATATATTTAGAAAGGAAATGATAAATATATCTCTTTTATTATTTTCATTTTATCGCGCGTCATGTAATATGTAACATTAACCTAATATGCTATTTTCGCATAATGTGATATGTAACATTAATCTACTATGTTGACATGGTAATTGATGTCATATACTATATCACCTACTGTATTTATTTGTCATTTCAAATCAAGGCCACGTTGATCAAGTGGTATGAGTTGAAATGATAAAGATATAGTGTATATAGCAGCATTGCTTTATATTATTTTTTGTAAAATTCTAGTGAAATACTACTTTACATGTCAAATACTATTTCTCTCGCATGAAGGTAAGACTCACATGTTTAGAATCTAATCCATGTGAAATAGACATTATATTGTCGAGCTAACTATCAAAATAGTAAAACCCAATTTAAAATGCTTCTATATTGTGTATCTGTATATGATGATATTAATGACATCTTCTTCATGCATCGAACCACGTTATGGTTTTCATTTCAAATTTGTGAAAACCAAAATGGAAAATGTTATTGATTCTATATATATGAGAGATGGTACAATGTCACGCATTCATAATAGTAAAACAAAGGCCTAAAAGGTAGCCGAGGTGGTTCTTGGCACGAGCTGTCAATTCGAATGTCCTGAGATCAAACTAATTAATTCCCAATCTCTTAGGATCAGACCGCGATAAATTTATTTCCTTGGTCTCAGCATTGGTCAGCCTTTGACTGAACCATAGAGAAGACTTGAGGCCCATTTGCATTGGTTTTTCTTAAAATCACTTTTGAAACTTAGAATATCACTTGATCTATAAGACGAAGTGATAATCACGTCCAGACAACTTGTGAAGTTATACGATGGTTGGCAAAATTTTGATTATGCAAGTGATTGTGGCAAAAGTTAAGGCTCCCCAACTTTTACCACAATCATTTCTAGTATGAAAATTTTGATATTGAGCATAATTCTAGCTAGGGAGATATGTGAATACATGGTTATCCAAAAATAATTTTAGAAAAAGTTAACCCAAACAGGTTTTAGTTTGGGGCATGCAAGTTGGTCTAGGACACTCTTTATCGTAGTACAAAAAACAAAAAACAAAAAAAAAAACCAAAATGCTTTCAATTTTTTTTTTCCTTAATTTTCTTTTTAAAAAGAAGTTAGAATATCAAAATATTTACATTAAACAAGAAAATGGAAGAACATTGGATTCAGACCCAAGACCTTAAAGTATCATTAAATTACAAAATCTGACATATCTTTTCTCATTACAATAATAAGTTATGATCATTATAAATCACGGACCCAACGTTGTTGATTCAGGAGCTTCAACTTTAATTGACATGACCCATTGGCTTGTACAACTAACAACGACATAAGCCGGACTCTACTTAGATTCGATTCTCAATTCCCTGGAGCAATATAAAGTTGTGGTCGAAATTCTCTTTCACTTGTTGTCAATGTGTTGATTCAACGGAAACACGGCTACCAAATTAGTGCACTGGCAGAACAATATGTTCCAATTTACAACATCCAACGGAGTGCTTGGTCGTGGCGCAAAATTATGGGGTCTATTTGCTCGCTTTGTGGGTAACACTCATCAAGTGGATACAAAAAATGGCAGCTAAGTCAAGGGACGATTCCTTCTGATGGTTGGTTTTGTTGGTGGGTGTGGTCTAGTCTATACTCTAGTTATCTAAATTCTAAATTCGGTCGCACTATTTGTTCATGGGTGGAGCCCGAAATTTTATCTTGTGGTCAAAATTATAGAATTAAGAGAGACAGCTGCCCCTGAACGTAAGGTGTCTTAGCTCTTGATTGTAAGACAAAGCAAATTATTCGGATTTGATTTGGGATTGACTCGATAATTTTATTTTTATTTTTTGAATTGGCTTGTAAAATAAATAAATGAATTGTGCTCTAACCTTTTTTTTTTTTACTATTCAACTCGGTTCAACTCGTTTACGGTTCTAAGTTCTAACTGCTCTAGAGGGTAATTGGGCTAATTGTGACTTACGAGGCCTTTGAAATGGGACTAAAAATTCAAAAGGAAATAGGGCTTTTTCTTTCTCATTTCTATGCCAGAGTCAAAATAAGTGATCCTGGGCCTGGCTGGCCTTCCCAAAATGGCAACCTAACACACAACTTGGGTTTAGGCCTAAATGCTTCCACAAGTATCTCCTTTCAGGCCCCATGTAAATTGTAGTACGAAACTTCCTCTTTTATGTCACAACTCAAAAGTCAAATTAATTCAACTAAACTTCATGTTAATTTATGATTTCTTTACGAATCAATATAATTAATTTATATTAATATGCAACGATCTCTTAATTAATTAATATTCTTGGATTCCTTTTATATTTTTTATTTTATTTTATTTTTTCCTTCGAGACCAAGCAAAAGATAGGAATAAAAGGAGATGGGTGGCCAAAATGTCGGTCGAGAGCTTACCAATAACAGATTACCTCTAGAAAATAAATAATAAACAAGCAAAAGAAGGTACCGTTCTTAGAAAAGAAGACACGTTTAATTAAACATTCTTATCCAAAAGAAAATTTGACACCAAAGAAGATTCATGAGGACACGCCATGTAAATGTCGAGACATATAATTTACGTGTAAGAATTTTTAGTGTATGGGGGATGATATCCGCGTTTTGCCCCATTATATAAGGGCAAAATTATCTTATATCACCAAATCTTTATTTTAATATATTTTGACATTCTGTACTTTCGTAGAGTCACTTATAGAACATATTTTAAGAAATCGACCATTGGATAAAATATTTATCTTATGAATGCATGTCATGCTTGCAAAAAATAACGGTGACCCAATGGTTGGTTTTTGAAAAAACTGGCTGCAAAATTATGACATTTCTTGTAGTGAATTTTTTCAAAAATCAACCGTTGGATCGTCGTGATTTTTGGCAAGCATGACATTAAGAAGATTATTTTATCTAATGGTCAAATTTTTCAAATATGTTCTACAACTTACCCTATAAAAATGCAGAATGCAAAAATATATAAGACTGAAGATTTTTTGAGATAAGGGGCAAATTGGTCATTATGACCGTTTGAATAACATTGACTTTTTAATATACAGTGGTTTCATTACTGGAAGGTACTTTGAATAAAAACCCTAATAATAATAATAATAATAATAATAATAATAAATTTGGGGTAAATCAAACCAATAAAGAAACAAATCACATTATTACCCCACAAAAAGGAAAAGCACAAATTTCTTACCAAAGAGAGGAAAAGGAAACAGAATCCCTATTAACATTGGAAAGAGCCAAAAATTAGTACTAAAAAAATCATATTAAGGAGAAGTATTTATGGAGCTGGTGATCTCATAAACTTGACTAGTGCAACTCACTGAACTGACAGCTGTCGAACCGACCACAACACCACATAGTGAATGCTTAAATCCCGCCGTGTACAACGGTTGCACCGCCATCAAACCGACTAACTAACTTTGACCCTTTGGGCCAATCACAAACTATACATTCTACGATGAAAGAATATGTCTCTCTCTCTCTCTCTCATCTGTTACCGTTTGACTATGGCCCACTATGCGTTTTTGGGCAAATCTTCTCTCTAATTCTTTTGATTACCACTCCCAAAAAAAAAAAAATAATAATAATAAAATAAAATTATTTTTTTGGTATGGTAAATGAATCTTAAATATTATTCTTTTTTTTCTATTAGGATATCCTAAGAATCTTTGATTATATCAAACCTTGAAAGACTTGCAAAGATTTTAGGATACACTAACAATATAATATAATTATCACAGTACAAGCTGAAATCAATTCGCTCACTTCTCAGAGATTTGGATTGTATAACATAGACACACGTTGAAGACTATAACTGGTTAGATTGGGTGGTGTATCACTCAAATTATAGAATATCAAAATACTAAAGCAAGATTAGAGAGAGAGAATCAAAACTTTCTTCTTCACTGTTTGCTGCTCTTCTTGGCAGTGAATATTCAAATACAAACTTTCCCAAAATGTAGTGAAATTTGCCAACGTCATATATGGCAACTAGCTCTAGCTAACCGTTTACACATGGCTACTGAAGAACCAAGCACCTTTACACATGGTTCGTGCCAAGTGTTTCGGACCCACACCCGGATGGTTCGAAAAATTTTCATTGACGTGGGTCAATTGACCCTCACCTAGACTCACCATTTTGCTAAAGCTCTCTGCTTCCAGTTTAGCTCCATTGATCCTTCACAATTAACTTTCTCTTCTTAAGCTTCTTCCTCTTTCATTGTTAATATATTGTTCTGCTATTTAAATAAAATATTACTTGACTCAATAAATTTATTAATATTTTAAATAATAGTCAAACTATTTGAGTTTAATTTAAGATTTGCTCAATAAAATACTCATTTGAGCATGCTTATAAGATAAATGGATCAAGTTCTAACTTTATATTTGAACCCAAACTCCCTTTAAACATATTTGATAAAAAAGCTATAAGCCTATAACATGGGCATCCAACTTTTCCATTACGAGAGGGATTTCACTGAATCTTTTATCCTTTGAGCTTTGGTATGGTAAATGAATCTTGAATATTATTCTAATTTTCTTTTTGGGATATCCTAAGAATCTTTGATTATATCAAACCTTGAAAGACTAGCAAAGATTTTAGGATACTGTAACCATATAATACAATTATCACAGTACAAGCTGAACCCAATTCGCTCACTCCTCAGAAATTTGGATTGTACGACATAGACACACGTGGAAGACTATAACTGGTTAGATTGGGTGGTGTATCACTCAAATTATAGAATATCAAAATACTTATCCAAGATTAGAGAGAGAAAGAATCAAAACTTTCTTCTTCACTGTCTGCTGCTCTTTTTGGCAGTGAATATTCAAATACAAACTTTCCCAAAATGTAGTGAAATTTGCCAACGTCATATATACCAACTACCTCTAGCTAACCGTTTACACATGGCTACTGAAGAACCAAGCACCTTTACACATGGCTCGTGCCAAGTGTTTCGGACCCACACCTGGATGGTTCGAAAAATTTTCATTGACGTGGGTCAATTGACCCACAACTTAGACTCACCATTTTGCTTATAAATAAAGCTCTCTGCTTCCAGTTTAGCTCCATTGATCCTTCACAATTAACTTCTCTTCTTAAGCTTCTTCCTCTTTCATTGTTAATATATATTGCTCTGCTATTTTCCTTCTGATAATCATATGGCGCCTCCTAATGTAGTCTCCGAGATACTTCCCACTAAAACTCTTGGAGAAACCGTGTCTGATACTACTTTTTCAAGATTTTCTCTCTCCACAAACAGAGAAATCTCCATTGATGGAATAACCCTTCTCACAGATGTTCCCAATAACGTAAATCTCTCTTCTTTTTCTTCAATCCCACATTCAACCGATACAGATTCACCTCCACCTCCTCACATTCTAAAATCTGTTAATTCCAAATCCGAAAACGGAGCCTTTCTCGGATTATCCATAAACAATCCTCTGGATCGAATCCTAAACTCCATTGGAAAGCTCGTTGATCGAAAATTCATGAGCATTTTCAGGTTTAAAACTTGGTGGTCCACAATGTGGATTGGGTCAAATGGGTCTCATCTTCAAATGGAGACTCAATTGATTCTTCTACATGTCCCTGAATTGAACTCATATGCACTCATTCTTCCTTTAATAGAAGGAAATTTCCGATCAGCCTTTCACCCTGGAGTCGCCGGAGAAGTGATTCTATGCATTGAGAGCGGCTCGACGAAAGTAAAAGGCTATTCGTTTTCCTCTTGTGCGTATCTTCACATTGGAGATAACCCATTTGATTTAATGAATGATGCATTTGCCTCTGTTCGTGTCCATTTGGGGACATTTCGATTGCTTGAAGAGAAAACTCTGCCACAAATTATCGATAAATTTGGTTGGTGCTCTTGGGATGCATTTTATCTAACAGTGGAGCCTGTTGGACTATGGCATGGTGTTAAGAGCCTTGCTGAAAATGGGTTTCCTCTGAGATTTCTTATCATTGATGATGGATGGCAGAGCATAAATATGGACCACGAGGCACCATTAGAGGACTCCAAAGATCTAACAGGACTTGGGTCTCAAATGCTTTGCAGGCTCTACAGGTTCAAGGAAAATGAGAAGTTTGCAAAGTACCAAGCTGGCACAATGTTGAAACCCAATGCACCAAAGTTTAATCAGGAGAAGCATGACAAGATGTTCAAAGAGATGGTCGCACTTGCCATGAAAAAAAAGGCGGTAAGAGAAGAGACGGGTGATGATGACTTGAGTCTTCCTGAGGCGTCGATTATTGAGTATTTGAAAGAAGAAGAGGGGTTGAAGAGAGGAGGATTGAAAGCACTGGTGAGTGATTTGAAGGCAAAATTTCCAAGCTTGGATGATGTTTATGTGTGGCATGCTTTGTGTGGGGCTTGGGGTGGGGTCAGGCCAGGGACTACTCATGGCTTGGATGCTAAAGTGACTGCTGCAAAGTTGGCTGATGGGCTTGAGAAGACCATGTATGATTTGGCAGTTGTTATGATAGTGAAAGGTGGGATTGGGCTTGTTAATCCAAATCAAGCTGCAGAGTTGTATGAAGCGATGCATTCTTATCTTGCTGATGTTGGTATTACTGGTGTTAAAGTTGATGTTATCCATGTAAGTATTCCCTTTTATCTTACATGCTTTCCTGCTTACATACATAATACAATAGTAGTTCTCAAGTAGAGGATCCAGACTCGTCCAAGGATCATGGGCCATCTCTAGATCTCGACTCTTTTGAAGTTCAAAAAAGTCAATGATCCATTGAGTATCATGTATCCTCCCTTGAAGAGAGAGATTTGATAAGAATAGGCTTCTATGCTAGGGAAAAAAGAATAAAGCTTTTATTTTGCACTTTAGTTTTTGCGGCCAGAAAAATCTTGAGTTTCTGATCCCCTGCTCTTTGTTTTTATCAGACTCTGGAGTATGTATCTGAGGACCACGGTGGTCGAGTTCAGCTTGCCAAGGCATACTATGATGGCCTGAGCCAGTCTCTGAAGAAAAATTTTAATGGAAGTGGGCTTATTGCAAGCATGGAGCAGTGCAATGACTTTTTTTTCCTTGCCACAAAACAAATCTCCATGGGCAGAGTTGGTAAATTCCAAACCACAAATTTCCATATGCACATGATGATTGATGAAGCCATCTTTCTCCTTCCCACTCATTGGGGTGGATTAACCTCCATTTGGTTTATGAGAAAAGGAAAGGAAAAAAACATTAAGATTACATTTCTCTCTTTTTATTTTGTGTGGGTTTATTTGTGATAGAGAAGTAGTCAACCGAACCACTAATACTTTCTTGTAAATTAAATACGGAGTATTACTTTTCCTTTTCTACGTTTCAGTCTTTCGTATAGGTTTCTTGACAACCAAACACAATCTTAATGTCTATTGCAGGCGATGATTTCTGGTTTGAAGACCCAAATGGGGATCCAATGGGAGTGTTCTGGTTACAAGGAGTCCACATGATCCATTGCAGCTACAACAGCATTTGGCAGGGACAATTCATACAACCTGATTGGGACATGTTCCAAACTGATCATCTCTGCGCCGAGTTCCATGCAGGATCAAGAGCCATATGTGGAGGACCTGTGTATGTAAGTGACAAAGTTGGCCATCATAATTTTGATCTTCTGAGGAAACTGGTATTGCCCGATGGAACCATACTTCGATGCCAGCATTATGCCCTTCCAACCAGAGACTGTCTCTTCGAGAACCCGCTATTTGATGGCAAAACCCTGCTCAAAATTTGGAACTTAAACAAGGTACTTACTTTAATTTAGTCTCCCATTGATAAATGATATTGGGTTTTGAATGAATTTATCAAATCCTGTATTTGTGCAGTTTGCTGGGGTGGTGGGAGTATTTAACTGCCAAGGAGCTAGATGGTACCCAAAAGAGCACAAGTGCAAGGCTTACCCACAATGTTACAAGTCAATGGCAGGGTGTGTTTCTCCTGCCGACGTCGAGTGGGAGCAGAAAGCCTCTACAGCCGAGTTCCGGAGCACTGAACAGTTTGCTGTTTACCTAAACAAATCTGATACTGTTTGCCTAGTGAAATCGAAAGAGAAAATCAACATCACTCTGCAGCCATCCTCATTTGAAATATTCACAATCTCTCCTGTGCACAAGCTCAATGGGAGAGCGAAATTCGCTCCGATTGGACTTGAAAACATGTTTAATAGCGGAGGGGCAATTGAGTTGCTGGAGTATGGATGCAGTGGAAGCATTTACAGTGTGAAGATTGAAGTTAAGGGAGCAGGGAAGTTCTTGGCATACTCGAGTGGCAAGCCCAAAGAGATTGTTCTGAATGGGAAAATGGTGGAATTTGAGTGGGCAAGCAATGGAATATTGAGATTTGAAGTCCCATGGATTGGTGGAGAATTTTCTGAAGCTCTTATTTCAATAAACTGAATTCTTCCTGTGTCCTGGTTCCAATGAGGTGACAAACAGAGCAGCTAACAAGGGTTTTGGTATTTTTAAGGGTTAGCCCTGTAATTATTTAAGTTATTGTTTGATTGATAACAGCAATTTCTATGGTCTACTGCACAACCATCTTTTGCAATATAAAAATGTTCTTCCTTTGCATTCCGTAAATTAAACAAATGTTCTTGCCCGTAGAATTAGCATTATTTTTTCTTCATTTTTATCTATTATTATTATAGGCAAAATGACTAGCAATATAAATATGTAGAAGAAAAGTGAAAATGAACATTAAACACACAGAATGCAAAACACTAGTGAATGGCAGGCTCTATTACCAAAACACATCCTCTATAAATTTCAACCAAAGCATCACATTCTCTGTTCTCGTGGTTAGTAAATTGTATACGAACATGGGAAATATAACTTAGTTAAGTGAGTCCTATAATTTCTTTTCCTTTTGATATTAATTGCACCTCTTTTAAGGTTTGCCCTTGTTTTCCTCGCCCATTTTCAATCCCAAAATCTTCGTCATTTTCTCCACAATCATCTTCCTAATCCCAAGTTTCTTTTTCTTAATCACTTGATGGGGCTGTTTCAACGACACCGTGTCATTCTCTGCCTCTACCTGTTCGGCGAAATTCCCCAATGAAGCCCCGTTCCTGATAAAGGCTAGAAGAAGTTCCGGATATAGCTTTTCCATCGACGCCTTAAATTTAGTCGAAACTTTGATGGTAGAATGTGCAGAAGAAGAAGAAGAAGTAGACGACCCATACCCATCATCTCTATAGTACCCAACCTTCATATGGCCATTTTTATATGCAATCCAAGCTCTTAGTATCAAATGCGCACGCTTTCGAAAATGTTCAGCCACAAAACCCTCAAAATTCTTGGGCGGACTGCGAAGCGAGTACACCATTGTCTTACAAGACAGCACAAACACATCCTCGTTGTAAGCCCTGCAGTTCTTTTCCAACAAAGCCCGACCCGTCCACCCACCAATACCCGGTTCGTTAAAGTAAGGCTTCTCATTGAGAACAAGCCCTTGGATCGAAACCAAGACCTGGAGAATTGTAGACCCAGAAGGGTTCCACCTTTCGTTCTTCTTGCCGGACCAAGTATTGAGGAGGCTCAAACAGACCCGCCCGTTTGCGTACAGGTTAGGGTTCAATCTGAGCCCAAACGACCGGTAATAGACGAATGGAGGTCGGGTCGGGTAGTCGGGTGGGAATGCGAGATCAAAGAAGAAGAGTCCATCGTGGTACGGTGTACCGGCGGCGCCAACGATCACAGCTCGGAGGAGATCAATCCTTCGTTCGTAAACTCGTACGAGAATCGATTCTGGGAGGTGCTGATCGAGAATTTTCCACTCTTGCATGATCTTCTTGTGGAGCCCATTTGCGGCGTTGTTGGTGAAGCAATTGCCGTCGTTCTTTTTGGGTCTGTTCGAGTTGAGGTAGTAATGGTCCGAATCGTCGGTGACAACGTCGAATCGTTTCAGCTCTTCGATTTCTCCGTTTTGAGTCATGATTCAGTAATGTTCGCTCACTCACTCTCCCGATTCGCCGGCGAGTGAATGATGGCAGCAGAAGAACAGTGAGAATGGTTTTGTACAAGGAACATAGGCAGTAGAATTGGGGACTGGGTGGGGGAATTGGCGTAAAATGAGACAACTATGGAGGAAGAAGATGAAACGTCTTGGGCTCTACCATTTCTACTCTCAGTAATTGATTGACCAACGGCTCACGCGCTAGGCTCACGCCCTAGTGAGAGAGTGTGAGTGAAGGCAAGCCAGAAATCAAGTTGCTTTGGTTGCGCCACAATTCAAGCAGCTTGGTAACTTGGTATGGTACGATGTCAACATATTGATATTAGTGAAAGAATTTATTTAAAAAAATAAAAATAAATCAAATGTCACATCATTTAAGAATGATTTATTGAAATAATTTTCAATTATATTATAATCTTAGCTTTCATTTATTTGTGATGTTGATTGGGCCCATTTCTAGCCCATAGTTAATCCTATTATTTCAATGGGATATTGTGTGTTGATTATTAATCCAAGGCTCCATGTAATACTTGAAAAATTGAACTAGTAATTGGTCTCATAAATGAAATAAAATGTGAAACACTTCGATTCCTACTTAAGGTGTAAATACCAAGATCACTTGTTCTATCTTACGAGATTTCTATTTTACATATGAAAACCTCATTGAATCTCAATATAACACATTTGATCGGATCCACTTTTGTGTGGTGTTTATAGTTAGATCTATAGAGTTATATGCGGGGATCAACGAAAGTTAGTAAAAATATTTGAAAGAAGTTGATTTTACTTTTTCTTTGTTCTTCTCAATTTATATTAAAGATTTAAAAAAAATAAAATAAACCAACTGTACATTGGCTAATTTATTTAAATAGACAGCAGCAAAAGAATAAACCTGGTCTGATTAAATTTAAAATTTTCCAAAACCTAATAATTGTATGAACTCTTTTCAAATAACCCCTTAAATTTATTTATATTAATTTATAAAAACCCAAGTAGGTCCAAGTTTCGCCTTCATTCTATCTGGCATTGTATTTTTAAAAATTTCACAAATTTCAATCAACTTTGCCTCTCGCCTTGCGTCTATTTCCATATTAAGGTTCTCCCACAATCTCTTGCTTCATTTCTTCTGGCTTCTTTTGCATGGAATCTCTATTCTTGTTGAAGGCTGTTTCGAGGTCTGTGTAGAGCTTGTCCATGGACTGTTTAAAAGTAGTTGATACTTCAAGGGCAGAGGTTGAAGAAGACCCATCATCTTGATAGTAACCCACCCTCACCTGCCCATCCGCATAAGCCTTACAAGCTTTTAATATAACATTTGCGCGCTCATGAAAATGTGCTGCAACGAAATCCCCAAAATTCTTGGGTGGTTTTTGAAGCAAGTACAGCATTGTCTTGCAAGACAAAATGAAGGCCTGTTCACTATAATCCAATGCAATCTTCTGAGTCTCTGGCTCATCTCGATACCTTTCATAACCTGGCTCATTATAGTAGGGTTCCTCATTAAGCACAAGTCCCTGAAGTGAAAGTAAAACCTGAAGAATTGTCGATCCAGATGGGCTCCACATCTCCTCCTCATTGCCGTGCCAAGTGTTTAAGAGGCTCAAACAAACATATCCTTTAGCATACAGGTTTGGATTCAATCTTAGGCCGTGTGAATGATAGTACACCTGCGGAGGTTGGTTGGGGTAGTCTGAAGGGAAAGCGAAGTCGAAGAAGAATAGGCCATCATGGTAGGGTGTACCAGTAGTGCCAATGATCACGGCTCTAAGCAAATCAATCCTTCCTTCGTAGACTCGAACAAAGATTGAGCCTCGGGGGAGACCCTTTTCAAGAATATTCCACTCTTGCATGATCTTCTTGCGTACAGAACTTCCAGCATTAGTGAAGCAATCTTGGTTCTCGCTAGATGGGTTCAAATTGGCATAGTAATGGTCTGAATGGTCAGTGACAATGTCAAATTGCTTGAACTCTTTGGTTTCCTCTACTGCAGTGTCAATGCCGCTGGTCTCATTGATGAAGCTGTCTTGGTCTTTGCTAGATGAGTCCAAGTTGGCACTGTAATGGTCTGAATTGGTGAAGCAATCTTGGTTCTCACTAGATGGGTTCAAATTGGCATGGTAATGGTCTGAATGGTCAGTGACGATGTCGAACTGCTTGAACTCTTTGGTTTCCTCTGCTGCAGTGTCAATGCCGCTGGTCCCATTGATGAAGCTGTCTTGGTCTTTGCTAGATGAGTCAAAGTTGGCACTGTAATGGTCTGAATTGTCACTGATGACATCGAACTGCTTGAACTCTTTGGATTCCTCTGCTGCTGTGTCAATGCTGCTGGTCTCATTGATGAAGCTATCTTGGTCCTCGCTAGATGGGTTCAAGTTAGCATTGTAATGGTCTGAATGGTCAGTAACGACGTCGAACTGCTTGAACTCTTTGGTTTCCTCTGCTGCTGTTTCAATGCCACTCGTCTCATTGATTAAGCAATCTTGGTTGTTGCTAGATAGATTCAAGTTGGTATTGTAATGGTCTGAATGGTCAGTAATGACGTCGAACTGCTTGGACTGTTTGGTATCCTCTGCTGCTGTTTCAATGCCACTAGTGTCATTGATGAAGCAATCTTGGTCCTTGCTAGATGGGTTCAAGTTGGCATTGTAATGCTCTGAATGGTCAGTGACAATGTCGAACTGCTTGAACTCTTTGGTTTCCTCCACTGCTGTATCAATGCCATTGGTCTCACTGATTTCCCCTGAAATTACAGAGGGGTCCATCAAACTTCGAGTCTTAGAATCCCAGCTGATTTTTCCCAATTATAGGGACGAATGGATGATAAATAATATCATGAAATGGAACATAAGTACCAGTTGGAATGAAGCGAATGCACGCTGACTTCTATGAGAAAGCAACTGACAGGTGAGTTTCACCAAAATTCGGGTGATAAAGAGGACCAAACTTTTGATTTATTGAAAATTTTCTCAGTAAGTCTCTAGCCTAAGCATCACTATATCCGTAATAGCATCATTTAAGATTGTACATATAGTCCCAATTTACTGAAACCTCGCTAGATGGGTTCAAGCTGGCATAACAATGGTCTAAATGGTCAGTGATGATGTCTGCTTGAACTGTTTGGTATGTCATTGCCATTGGTTTCATTGATATAGAGCACTGGACCTTTGATTTAATGAAAAACTCAGTAAAGTCCAAGCCTTTGAAAACTAGTTTAAACATCACTTTACACGTAATAACCTCAATGAGATTGTATATCGGGTTGTTTTTAGTCTCCTTCCACAGATATCTTTTTTCTTTAAACATGGCCAGGGTATGTCTGATCAATGACAACAGTGCTATGGACTATTTAACCCAAACCAAATAACCAGACCAACTCCACGCAGCTGAACTTGGATTGAATTCTTTGAAGGTAGAGTTGGGCTGGACTCACAATAACCTCTTCAACCTATATAAGTAGGGCTGTGTAACACAGAACCAAGCTAGCAGGGTTTGGCTCAAGATTGATTGAATAAAAAGCTCATTGGAGCTTGCTCATAAGATAAACGGCCCAAACTCAAACCTTATTTTTGATTCCGTTAATTTATCAAGCAAAGCCCTAGAAAAGTGACTCGATAAACTCATTAATACTTTTAAGTAACCAAACTATTCGAATTTGGTCCGACTTGCTAGGGTAGCTTGAGCGGTTAGGACCAAGCCTCATAAAGCAGAGGTACTAAGATCAAACTTCGGCTTCTTGACTATCGAATGGATAGGGTTAGCAGTTGATCTTGCCTCTAGTATCTCGAGCCAAGCTTAAGCAGTCTACTACTCTACTCAACCCAGGTCATTTACAGCCCTACATAAGGATGGACTCAGGTTGGCCTTTAACGGGATTAAACTCGCCTAAGAAGTCTAGGTTTCCACTCCAACATGGAGTTGTGTATACATAATAGTGCCTTCTTGTTAGAATCAAGACAGAAAGAAGTTGATTGAAAGAAAACTACAAGTCAAGTAGCCACAACAGTAACAATAAAAACAAAAATATCATCCAATAATGGTGGCCGAGCCACAGAGCCGCAGATCTGAACATATATATAATCCAATTTGACATATGGGCATATTGATCATATAAAAGCAAATCAGATAGCATGAAGGAGAGATCAACAAAAACTAACCCACCAATCTACGATCAGACTGAACTAAAACGAAATGAACAAAACAAGAAATGACCACACAGAAAAATCAAATCGCCAAGAGGGCTCGAATATGATGTAAAAATTCAGAGAAATTTGCTTTCTTAGTTAATAACAATAACCCCCAAATCAAACCCCAATTCTGAACTATTTCCAACAACCAAAAAAAAAAAAAAAACAACGAAAGTTGAGTGCTTGTTACTGTTAACTGATTTATGAATTACTGAAATAAAATCGATCTGTGTTGGCAACAAGATATAGCTACTGTGAAAATGAAAAATTAAGACATACCTGAAGCCATTCGTTCTTCCCAAATAGCGACTGGTTCGTCACCAGGATTGAAGAAAACCTAGTCTTAATTACTCTTCTCCTTTCTTCAGGCATGAGAAAGTTTCACAAATATTTTAAGGGAAACCAGTGAAAAGCTGAGGACCCGAGTCCTCTGTTTTTCATAGAAATTCTGCCCACTCAGTTTTTGATTACATCAACAACTCTACTTTAGGAAACTTTTACACTCGTATTTTCTATAATGCATGTAGAGGGATACTCTATGCTAAGGTGTACCGTAATGATTATTAGACTATCTAATTGGCATCGGCATTACTTGTAGGGAAAGTTATGGCCGAAGACCTACCAGTTGCCACATCAGCTTGTACTTTTCTTTTTCAGTTTTTCTCCTAGAGATTTCTCTATTTATTTTTTTTAAGGGTGTTTACCCATAGGTCCCATTTATAAGTTTTATTTACCCAAAAATTTCATTATCTTTTTATTTTATCCAAAAATCATTTTTAATAAAAAATGCATTAGTTTGTTTTTTGATTTAGTAGAAATCGATCATTTTGCAGAAAACTGATGCATAGATCAGTTTTTTGGAAGTGTTTGGAAAACTGATGCATAGATAAGTTTTTTGGACTTTTGGATTAAATAAAACTAAAATTTGGACTTTTTGGTAAAGATGATGAAAATTTTGGATAAAAAATAACTCAAAATGAGACTTTTGGATAATTTCCTCTCCCTTTTTTTTAAAACATAAGTCTGTCTTAAGATGTTATAATTAAATTTCAAGACCTTCCCTTATTGAGACATAGTCTATGACCACTTAATCAACTCTAAAAGTTAAATACTCCCTCCCTCTCATTTATATAGTACATTTTTCCTTTTTTGTATGTCCCAAAATAATTGAGCATTGTAAAATCCAAAAATATCCTTATATTTATTTACGTATTAGAGCATCTTCAATACAAAAATTAAATTTGGCACCCCAAAATTAAATTTGGCACCCCAAAAAGTATTAGTTGATGCCAAATTCTAAGCCCAAATGGCACTAGTTGATGCCAAATTTGGGTTTATAGCACCAAGAAGTGTCATTTGGGCTTAGAATTTGGCATCAACTGGTACTTTTTGGGGTGCCAAATTTGGCTTTTACATTGGAGATGCTCTTACAACTTTTTAAAATCATTTGCTTTATTGATAGGAGTTAAAGAGTATGGTATACTTTGGAAATAAAACTTTAATGATACACTTTTTAAAACATTGTGTTTTTGCAATGTATGCAATAAAATTGAGATGAGGGAGTACAATTTATGAGTCATATATCCACAAGTCCTTGGTACCAGCGTCTTATATTACTAAACTAGTATAAATTTCAGACGATACCTGGGTATGAAAATAATAATTGAACATTATAAGAAACTTATCATAAAATATAAATATTTAACAAAAATTTTGATTAATTTTAATTTTAATATTATTTCATAAAATATTTTTAAAACCCAAGTAATGCACGAGTGTGAAAATAATAATGAAACATTAAGAAACTTATTGAAAAATATAAATATTTAGCAAAAAACTAAATCAATTTTAATTTTAACATTATTTAATAAAATATATATTTTTTTCTAATGTTATCTAATTCTATATAGAAAATAATCAAAAACATCTTTTTTCCTAAAAACCAACCGTAAATTATTGTTATATTTTAAAATTAAACAGTATTAATAGTTACTAGCATTTGGTAGGGTTGTGTAAAAACCCGCCCAACCCGCCGTACCCGCCCGACCCACCCGCAACCCGCAGTTACATATCTCATGGCGAGTGGGATCGGGTGGATGAGATAAAAATTCTATAAGCTGAGTTGGTTGGTGGGTGTCAATACCAAAACCCGCTCAAGACCCGCCACCCGCCAACATTTATATATATATATATATATATAATAAATTTACATAAAATGATTTAAGATACTTGTTATAAATTTTTAAAAAAAATATACATGTTAGAAATGTTAGAAAGCATAAACCATAAAGATCAAAAGCAAAATACATGCTATAAATTTATAGTTATTTATTGTTCAAATGATTTAAGATACGAATTTGAGGTGTCTTTGCTTGTTCAAATTAGTTTAGAGATTTTAGGTGTTTATAAAAAAAATTATTATTGATTGACCCGTCCAATCCGCTCACCCGCTGGTTGAAATCCGTCAATTTTTTCAACAAACCCGCCGGTTATTAAGGTGTGCGGGTTGGTTGGTGGTTTTACCCTCCACCGACACCCAACCGACCTGCGCACACCCCTATCATTTGGACCAATCGCACAAAGTTGGGTGAGAGAGTTTTATTGTTTTTGAAATAGACATTTGAAATTTGAAATTGAAAGGGAGAGAAGGAGAGAGAGAGAGAGAAAAAATGAATAAAAATAAAAACCTTGGGACACGTGTGCTTTTTAAAGAGTGTCAAGAACTTTTAACGAAGAGAAAGGGCTTGAATCATTAATAAAGGGTAAAAAAAAAAAAGAAAAAAAAAAAAAAAAAGGGCTTACCAAACTTAGCTCGGGCTTACCAAACTTAGCTCATTAAGGGAGGGACCAATCATGTGGTTCACATAAATAAAAGTACAATTATTATTGTTTCAAGATCATAAACACGATTGGTCTACAAAATAATATTGCTCTCGTTACCATAGCAATAGATACAAGAGTCATGGAATTTAAAGTACGTTTGCATTAACTATTTTCTAAGGTAACTTTTTAAAAATTATCTCTTTCCATATCATTTTAGAATTATAATTAAATCACGTCTTCATGTATCAATTTTTTTGTATTATAACTTATAAGTGATTGCGACAAAAATTGCACTCTCTAGCTTTCGTCACAATCACTTCTAATATCATTATTCGAGTGATTTAGAAATGATCAGATCCCTAAGATCAAATAAAATTTTACTCTCTATAAGTAATTATTTAAAAAAGTTGATGTAAATAGAGCCTTGATATACTTTACTTTTCATGTATATCATTGATAAACATTTTGATCATTGATTGCTGTCACCCACATCTTTCATTCCTTAGCAGGAGGTGCAATTAAAACGGTGGTCCATGCGGCGGTACTTCTTTGGCAATCCTCGTTCCACTTTTTCAAAAACGAAATCGTATTTCCTTTCTCTTGCTCCTTAAAAAAGTGAAAGTTGACAATGATATTAATGTAAATTTTATATTTTTGCAGTAAAGTTTTTATATTCTAAAATGGTAGAAAGAAGAGACAGCCGACAGTGACATTATAATTCATTAATACTATTATGCTCTTTTATAAGAGTGGCATTATGCATTTTAATCTTCTAATTTTGTATCCCTAATTTTTGTAGCATGTTGATGCAATAGTCACGTTAATCCATTACTGCCATACCAGTCTATTAAAAATGCTTAAATAAACTACACAGAAAAAATAAAAATATTCAAAATTCAAAATTCAATTTTTTTTTTTTTTTCAAGTTAACGTGACTGTCATATATACAAAAAATTATATTGATCCAACGGCTACCTTTTAAAAAATATCACAATTTTAAAATAAACTGTAAAAAATTATATGAAACTTTCATAGTAAGTTTTTTGAAAAACCAACCGTTTGATCAATGTGATTTTTTGTATATATGATATATATAAGCAGAATATCTAATCCAACGGTCAATTTCTCAAAATATTCATCACACGTTGGGTTTTGCAAACCATGTGTCAAATTAGGAGTAAAAATATGTGTCAATGGAACTTGTCCCTATATATATATATATATATATATATATATATATATATATATATATATATTAAAGCAACATAGCAATAATAGATGATGTGAAGGAATACAAGTCATTGAATGGATTTAGACAAGAGGTGCAATTATAAGTAACAATCACTTTTCCACCGCACACAAATATTATTAGAGTGTTGCATTTTGAACCGCAATTCTAAGTGCAATCATTTTACCTCCATACCATATAATAGTATTAGAGTTATGCTTTGCACTTTCAAATTAAAATTAAAAAATTAAAAAATTAAAAGCGTCACATCAAATGAATCCCCGTTTTGTTTTCCAACTAGATAGTAGGATTAACAAACTCATTAATACATTATAAAATAAAATAAAATAAAAAAATTCAAATAAACCACAAAAAAAAAAAAAAACAAAAAAAAATCCCAAACAGTCCTCTACCCTTTTCAGCTTTTCTCTTACCACACGTTTACTCATCTTCGCGTGCAATTATTTGTAAACTAGTATAAGCCCAGTTGATGTCCAGGTGTAAAAATTAAAAATTATATAATAGTAAAATATTAAGAAACTTATCAGAAAATATAAATATTTACCAAAAAATTTAATCAATTTTAATTTTAATATTATTTAATAAAATATTTTTTAAATCTCGAGTAATGTCTCCGTATAAAAATAATAATAAAATATTAATAAAACATTAAGAAACTTATTGAAAAAAATGAGGAATCACCCGTTTTAATATTTTAAACTATCACAAACAGAGTATACCAATTGAAACTTATATTAGCCAAAAGGCCAAATACACATCACCCATCCACTGTAAAATTATCAAACAAAACCATCACAAACAGAGTCTACAATTGGAACTTATTAACCACCAATATTCGGAGGTCTCAGCTCAAAACCTTCTTCATACATGTTATCTAATTACAATAATCCCATTAAAATAAAAATACATTTTCGAACCACGACGATTGAAGTATGGGCATCAGGAAAGTTTTCATAAATCAAGAATTCAAGAACATGTTATTAGGACTGTGTTTAGTCAGTATTACCAAATTTAACAGTTAATACAGGATTAATTTGCAGTATCGATCATTGCATAACAACGGGAAATGTAAAGAGTTCAATTAGGCAACCAAGAAGAAATATTCATTGCTTTATCCGCACATATTGGTGGCCCAGCAAATGTATTATTACAATTGGAAGTAAATGACCAAAAATCTACAACTTGGATGGAGGTTTTTTTGAGCCCCTACCTGCTATAAATTCTTGCATTTTCTTAAACTGCTCCTTCGTCATTCCATTGTAGTAGTCATGAGCACTCACCTGAAAATAACAATGACGACATACAGATGAGTTAGAATGCCTTAAGCTACTGTGAGCAGTTCAGCACCAACCAACAATGATTTGTATTTTATTTACTCTGTTGATGTTTATGAGATTGGTAATCAAAATTCTGCATGCTCTCTGACCGGAATAAACTGAACATCAAATATGCCATACATTAAAATTCTGTGAACAACGAGATTGAGAGTTTGGCCTCAACCACAATTAATGTGCTATATTCCCACTCAGTTTGATCTATGCAACGTAGACTAAAATGGAGATGACATCTGGCAATTTCATCGATATTGTGATGGAGCTAAACTAAGGCAAAGTTAAGGGCTTTATAGATATTGACCATGAGTTTGCAGAGATTATACCCGTAAAAGTGTCATTGTTGACAAGACAGTAACACCTTTAAAACATTTGGAATAAACTGCTGATGTCTATAAGATTGGTAATCTAAATTTTACCAACTCTATGAACATATTAGACTGAAAATCAAATATAACATACATTAGAACTCAATGCACAGCCATGATCGAGTGTTTGGCCCAACCATAATCAAAGTGCCCTTTTCCTAATCAGTTTTACCTATACACCATAGCCTAAAATGGGGATGATCTTGTCTACATCATGGATGGCATGCCAGAGCTACACTAGGGGCCCTTTGGGATTGCTTTTGGGGCAGCCAAAAATCACTTTTGAAGATGTTAATCACTTTTATGATGTGTTTGGGTAAAAAGTTAAAAATGATTAAGGGTCCCAAACCTCCCGCCAGCTTTTGCCCAACAGTTAATCGGGAATCAGTTTATACCTTTAAATATTTTAAAAAGTCCCCAAACATAAAATGGTTCCCTTCTGCAACTAGGAGCTTCTGATTCTATTTTGCTATCAACTAACACTGAAAGTAAAAGCTATCCCAAAAGAGCCCTAAGCTTAACCACAACCAATGTGCCCATTTTCTAATCAGATTGATCAATAGCCTAAAATGGGGATGACCCGGTCTACCTCATTAATATCATGACAGAGCTCAACTGATGCAAAATTAATTGTCATTTACAAGACATCAGTACGTTTAGAACATTTGCAATGAATGAGTCTTGTGCGCTCTTAAACATCTTTTAAGATCATCAAATGCAATCCTTAGACTTGTGATGAGACCCTCTTCTGTTGATCCATGCATGAGGCAAACTACTAAAGAAGAGATTAAAGATGCCACAGATTGAGATGCTTGGTCATAAGAATCACATCAACTTACTATTCATACGTGATCCAATGAACACCAAAACCAAAATAATTTGAAGATAGAATGATAGATGCAGTAGAAGAAAAACAGCAGTGTAGTAAGAGAAAAATTACCTTTTCTAGTTCAAGAGCATGACCCAAGTCCAGCTTAAGCCCATCATTAATAACAGACTTATACCTCAATACCATGTCTTGATTATTTTTTATAATGGCCTCTGCAACTTCTCGGGCTTTCTTCAACAATTCACTTCCTTCAACAACGTAATTCACCAACCCACACCTCTCGGCTAGTTCTGCTGTTAGAGGCATAGCCGTTAAAGACACTTCACGGGCTCTGTTTGGTCCTATAATGCGAGAAAGCTTCTGAGAGAGACCCCACGAAGGAAATATCCCAAACCTGCAAGAACACGTTCACACGAATGCATTTATATTTCTAAATTCTCTCTTTTTTTGGGTGAAAATTTATATTACTTAATTCGGAGAGTTTAAATAAGAGATAGGACAGACTCAAATCTTAATCAAATCAAAGGTCTGCTATTGTGCTGCTCCAATCGTTGACTCATATCCTCACTTCCCATATAAACAATCAAGAGAGTTTCAATTTTGAATCAAGAGTGACTCAAATAATATTCAAATTTGAGTGAGTATGGCGTAACAACAAGATCAAGCAGGTACCTGACTCTGATCCTAGCATACTCTACAGTAGCAGACTCTATGGATCCTAATCAATCACGTCATTTGACTTTAATAATATTCTTGCCGAAGGGCAATAATAGGCTACCCTACAGTCCAGAGCCAAGACAAATTCAAATTGATAATGCAAAACAGGACATTTTCCTTTCAAATGAAAAAGGTAGAATTAACTTTCAAATTATATTACAGGATTTACACAAAAAAATAAAACATTACAGGACATCTTCGGCAAGAATAGGCTACATTACAGAGCCACGACAAATTCAAATTGATAATGCTAAACATGATATTTTCATTTCAAATGAAAAAAGTTAGAATTAACTGTCGAGTCTTTACATGAGAGAGAGGGGGCTAGCATAGGCTACACCACATAGCCAAGACAAATTCAAATTGATAATGCTAAACAGTACATTTCCCTTTCGAATGAAAAAGTTAGTATTAATGGTCGAGCCGTTCACGAGAGAGAGAGAGAGTTAATGGCTGAGAAAAGAACCTAGCATGAGTGTCCATGAACTTAGCTCCTTTCGAAGCAACCAATATATCACAAGCGAGAGCAATCTCGAACCCAGCAGTAACCGCAAATCCTCCGATTGCACCAATAATCGGTTTTCTGCAACGTTCCATCTGAGCCACAGGATCAGCCTCCACGTCCTTCACATCGCCCTTAAACACCTCCTCCGCCGCCGTCAGATCAACGCCGGAGCAAAATGACCTCCCCGATCCCGATAACACAATCACCCGCACCGAATCGTCGCCGTCCAAATTATTGAACGCTTTCGCCAGATCCGTCATCATCGACTTCGTCAGTGAGTTCAGCAACTTCGGCCGATTTATCGTCACGAACGCTATTCCGTTCGGTTCCCGGTTTACCAGAATCAGATTTTCCGGCGAATTTGGATCCATTTTTTCAGATGAATTTTAGGGTTTCGAAGCTGAGATTGAATTGATTTGATTTGATTTCGAGCGTGAGCGTTGTTTTGTAGATGTTTGTATCTTGGAGTGCGTAACGCCTCTCATCGGTGACGTTTGTCTCCTCTAGCTGGAGAATAGTCGTCAGTTCATCCTTATCGCTATTGGATGGCTATCGTCACGGGATTGTGTGATAATTTTCATCACAGATGCATTAACTACCGTTTGATTTTAATACCGAGATATGATCAGCCTCAATGATTGAAACTTCTTATCCCTGGATTTGGTTTTGCCGTTGCTCACACTTTTTATCAATAGATCATTCTAGTCGGACAAGCCTCCATTAATAAATTACAATTAATAGAAAATCTTATAGCATTTCCAATTTTTACTAAAATTCAAATTTGAGTAAAAATGTCCCAAAATTCTGCTTCGATCTTTACTCAAACCTATACTAAATTTGAATTTTACTCAAATTCTTATCCAAATTGAATTCTAACTCAAATATTTGAGTAAGAGAACTATGATCGTTGACAGCTTATTCCCCACCTCACTAGCCCTCTTTCCCGCCACTTCTATGGCTGCCTTCCATGGCCGTTCTCTCTCTCTTTCTCTCCCCCTATTGCTAGGATAGAGATCCATCTTTAGGAAAAATGGAAAAAATTAGGGTAAATGGCTTAGGTGTTCTCCCTCCTCCCTCCCCCTCCTCTGTAGTTGTTGCTACTAGGGCAGAGATGGCGATGCAAGAGAAAGACATATGATACACTGATCCAACAATCAGTTTCTGAAAAAACTTACCAAGAAAAATGATAATAATTTGAAAAACATCATCACTACAATTTTTTACAGTCGCATTTATAATAATAATAATAATAAAAACTGACCGTTTGATCATTGTGATTATTGCTAAAAAAGTGGATAAGAAATATATGATTATTGCTAAAAAAACCCTTTGTCCTTTAATGCTCAAGTCAAGATAACAAATGAGGACTTTGGATCCCCCTTAAATCATTATGTGGAAACATCTCAGCCATTGATCTAGGTGATCAATAAGTGTTGATCAAAAGAGTGATCAACAGCAAGTCCAAATCCCTTATCCCCAACTAGGACTGCAAATAAACTAAGCTATTTATGAGCCACTTACAAATATGTTTGATAATGATTCGTTTGGATTTGTTCATTTAGTAAATAAGTCAAACTCAAGCCTGAAATTTAGGTTTGTTTAACAAACAAGCCAAGCTTAAATACACCTAGGCTCAACTCATTTGTGTTTGTTAAATAAGTTCGTTAGTAAGTTTGTGAACAAACTCAATAATAATCTTGTATTTACATTCATTAAAAAATTTATAATTAAGTCTTAAATGAGTTCAAATTACACATGACTATATTTTGGGCTTTAATTTTTTATTTCCAATATAAATCAAGTATATAGAAGCCATTTTTTAGGCTTTCTTATATTAATTTTTAACTTTTTCCTATTGCAATTTAGGGATTTTAGGGTTGCAAATGAATAAAGCCATTCACGAACAAGCTTGTAAACAAACGAGCCAAGTTCAAATATGTCAAAGTTGGCTTGATTAATTTAGGCTCGAGTTCGGCTCGAACTTAAATAATCAAACTTTTGATCAAGTCAAGCTTGAATAACCCAAAGCTTGGCTTGACTCAGCTCGTTTGCAATCCTATCCCAAGCCCAAGCCCAATACTACTAAGACGTTTAGTTCAAATAATACGAAAGGATCGGGGCTGAATTTGGACTGGAGTAGTCCAACAAGAGGGATTTTTGGTCCAGGTGTAGGATGTCCAAATAATACAGCATTATTCAACTCTTATTAAGATATTACAGAATTAAATTATTCGAGTTTATTTTAAAATTAAATTGTTAAAAAACTAGTTTTCTTGAACTATAAATCAATTAAATTTAAATTTATGCCAACGGCCTTCAACCTAACGAAATTTATCGTCGTTTTTAAAGGAGTGATTATGAATTTAAGTACGTAGAGCTGCGTCCATATCCATTTGTTAATATTGAAAATCCAAAGCACCCACAAACATTGCCACAATAGAAATTTGCATACTCAGAACCTCTAAGCACCATTAAAACACACACGTTCTGTTGTTTGCTTTTATATATATATATATATTATATATATATATATATATATGTGTGTGTATGCGAGAGAGAGAGAGAGAGAGACGAAGTGAGTTTTTGCAGGCAACATTAAATCTGAAACTGGTAAAGAGAAATATTGTAATTAAACCAATCAAGTGGGATTGGATGTTTCAAAATATTAAGGAGTTGTAAGGGAATTTTACTGTGAAGTTATAGTCTCAATGTTGATAATATCATTCAATTGAAACTGAGAAGACAGCAATTCTGATGAGCAGTATCTGAGCTGCGGTGTGACAAATGCACTCCTTTAATAAGATGACTGAAAAATCAACAGCCTCTCTCTTTCTAGCACCTATACCTAGAAAATGACATACTCCAAATGCTCTTATTCCGTTTTAATTGCTGAAAAGAGAACAAAAAGTTTGCAGTTTTCTTGGTAACCAAACAGGACGAAAGTCGTGAATTGTTACTTTCATTTGAAACTATTTTATACGTACACGGAACCCACAGTGGGTTTTTATTTATTATTATTATTTTTTCAACCGGTGAGGGTGTTCGGACCAACTTACGCGTACCTCGATTAATTCTCTCCCCAATTCGATCAAAGGCAGACCTTCCACGCCGAAATTAGCTAGAAGTTTTCATGAGGAATAGATTCCTCACGACTTCCTTGGCCATGTTAATAAATTCTCCCTTCAAAATATTCAAGAGTTTTTAGAATAAAGCAAGATTGTGTTGTGAAAACAGGTTGCATTTTTTTTTTTTTTTTTTTTTATTGGTTCGAAAAAACGTGTTGGTTCCATGAAAAGCATGATTTCATTCAAATAATTCAATTTCTGCATAGGAATGGGTGAGCTATTTAATATGGTAGCTCACATTAATCTTCTTCAATGCAGCTTGCCTTCACCACAAGATTTATGATGGAGTTGTCATTGTCACGTGCTGGTCAATTCTCCCATTCATGCACCTTTTTATTATGGTTATGGACATGCTTGGCTGTTGAAAAAATTTATTCATCCGACAGAATGGGAACAAAGTCTTTATAACAGCTGTTTTAATTATGATTTCAAATTTATCTCAATCTTAAGTACATTAATACTATTAATTAGTCATTAAATCTCGAAATTTTTTTTTTTTTTTTTGTCAAACAATTAAATCTCGAAAGTTGACCTCTGTCTTTTATGTATAGGAATTCAAAATCTTACCCTTAAAAATCAACAATATTGCTATGAAAAATGTTATAACACCAGACACTTTAACTCGAAATTAAAAACCACCCTGATGTGTCATGCTTTGAGTGGTGAGATCCCTTCTCTTAAATCGATTCTATCTTTTTCACACACCGCTCAAAGTAGGACATATCAGAATGGTTTTAAATTTTGGGTTAAAATGTCTCGTATTATAGCATTTTTCTATTGCTATATATCTGGAAAAAAAAGTCTAGAAAAGTATTTCAGATGAATCTAAATCATCAATTTATTATTAAGGAGATCAAAATTTATTAAAAAATAAAATAACTGGATCATCCATTACATAATTTGGGATACATTTTTGGGACATATAGTATTTTTTTTTTTTTTTTAAATTGATACACACTGTCACAAGGTAATAGGATTCTCTTGAGTTTATATTACTATTGTTCCTTGCAATTTAGAGAGACAATTTAAATTAGAAAATATTGATTAAATTTAATCATTTTTTAATTTAAATTTTCTCTCTAGCTAAATTGCACAAAAATGTAGGGATTAATAATAAGACTGAAAAATATTGCAATTTGTTAAGCTTAAATATCAATAATTAGTAAGGCAGAGCCAATTTCTAGGCCCCAATTACACATAATTTTTCCCCTTCCCTAATTGCAACATTATCAATAGCTAGAATATTTTCTCTTGATCAGGCTATCAATTATCAACCCTGTAAGAAAAGAAAAAATTCTAAAATTTTTGCTTGGATTATATCCTTTGAATCCATCTCTTCCCTGTTAAAAGTAAATCAAGATTCAGCAAGTTGCCGGAGATTCATGGGCGAAATAGTGTCTGAATCGCCATCAATCAGACGCTTGGCGATCACAACATTGGCAGCATCAGAGGGATGATAAGGGTCCCAGAACACATACTTTGATCTGTCCGAACAAACTTTGGATGGTGGACCACATGGGATCAGGCCCCCAAAGCGCCCAGCAACGTAGCAACATGCGGAATTTAAATTCTCAAAACCTGTTATCAATACACAAAAATGGATTTCAGTTCATTATTATATACATCAAGCAATTGCATCATCATCTTCAAATAATTTCGATAAAGACTCTTGCGGCAATGATTGATTAGGGCGCGTTCGGATAAACTTTTACTTTCTATTTTTCTACTTTTAAAAGTAAAAAAAAATGGAAGTTTTTTATATTTTTTATAGTGCAAAATTTTTAGATTTACTTTTAAAAGTTGAGGAAGCAAGAATTTCTTACTAAGTCAACTTTTTAAAGTAAATTCCAAATTTTCTTATTCAAAACTTTCATATATTTTTTTAAAAAAGTAAAATAACAAGAAGTAGAAGCTTATCCAAACGGCCCTTACTAAACGAGTCAATCTCAAGTAAACCAAATTAAATTCTACTTAGTTTTCAAATTTGAATACTGATTTTTTTTTTACCGAAGAGTCCAAAATTTAACTCTGCTCGACTCATTTGTAGCTCTTTCTGGGTGCAGGAGGTCACCCCTTGTGTGAGACAGTGAGAGTGCTTGTGTACGTAGTTGTGTGAGAGTGCGGGAAGGAAAATTCAAAGTGCACCCACCATATGATATGTAGTTTTGGAGGATATCTGATAAAATGCGGTAAACATCGGCATAAACGAATTGTGATCCATCAAGATTAGTGTTGAGCTCCGCAATTAGGGTCTTGAGTTGAGAGTTGAACAACCGAGCCAGCTGATTTGGAAAAGCAACACAGCTGTCTCCTGCAGTTGGATTTGTATCCCTTTGATATGGGATACACCCAATAGGTCCAACATTTGGCACAACAATCTTTCTAGCACCCAAATCGTATAGTCGCTGCAGAAATTATTTTCAACAAATTTTGATCAAATCAGTTCAAATTGTAAGTGGGTTTTTAAAATATACTATGGAGTTAGGTGAAGGAAATTTTTTACTGTAAGTTGTAGTCTGAATCTTGAAATCATGGAGGCCACAAATGTTTCAGGAGAAATCAATTTCTGCTCTGCAGTCGAGACGACTGGTGTGAGGTAGTTGTTGATGAAATCGTTTGAGCCGATTATAACTGAGAAGATAGCTCCATTGAGTAGCTTTAGAGCTGCAGAGGTGCCGATGCTCGACATTATATCTTGCCTAGTGTTTGCAAAGTTATCAATCTGTGCATCCATGTTAATTCGTCCTCCCTGTGAATCACATATTGCGTTTGGTTGTCAAGAAACTTATGCAGGAAAGTTAAAGTAAAGGAAAATAAAAGAAAAGGGAATTTATTGAAATTTGCTTTTCCTGCGGCTATTTGTTCTATAAGCAATTAAAGTTGTTCCCATGATGCTTTTTCTTATAATAAATGCAGTTGGTGTATCGAAAAAAACATTTTCCTATATGAAAGCTAGAGTTAGTGGGGAGGTAATAACTTTCCTAAAACAACTAAACGCACTGAAAGAAAAGTTTTATTTTTCTTTCATTTTCCCAACAATCAAACATACAGATTGCTCATAATGCAGTACCAAGGTCATGAATGTAAACCTGAAATCAAACAGAGATAGGATAGTAGTATTTTGAAATGGAACAAAAAGGCTAGGCCTTACAAAGAGATTTCCAGTGTAATTCAGAATGCCGCCAGCACCGGAAGCATAATTGACACCCTGCAGAATCACAGCTCCTACTGTTGTTGGAGCCAAGTAAGGTGGCGTGAAATCTTTGAAACCCAGCAGTTCCTGACCTGTTTGAAACAAAGTCTTTTGAATCATTCTAAAATTACTAACAACTCTTCACAAAAGAAGCAATCAAACAGTAAAGTAACAGAAGCTAATGAAAAACTTGCCTACAATATCGATAATCGTCCTTCCATTCGTGAATCGTCCTGTTGGCTTCCCAAAATCAATCCCATTTGGAACATAATTTGCCTTGGACAGAGATGCTATATAGTTATTGTTTCCAACATCAACCAATGAATCTCCAAATACAAAATTAGCAGTAACATTACTCTGTACAAGGCAATTTCCTAACAAGACCAATACTGTCAAAACTTGGGCTGTAATCCCAATAATGATTCGTCTTTCACAAAGAATACCCATTGAAAATATGCAGATTCCTTTGTTTTATCTTATAACTAAAGTAACAAGGGACGGGTGTGCGTGGAAGAGGAGCTGACCTATTCAAGAACAAAGTAATGCAGATGGAAGATCATGAAAAATTAGTTCAAAAACACAACTTTTGTATGTGTGTAATCATTTGAATCGCTTATGAAAATGAAAGGTGTGAAGACCCAGTTGAAGATTTTTGTGAAAATTGGTTGTTAAGTAACAGACTGAATTCTAATCTTCTCTGTAATTTTCCCCAAATAACAAAGAAAGTTTATATAGACAACAGAAGTAGGCAATAACAAGCAAGGCAAAGCTTTTTGAGCTATTTATCAACACGGGCGCTTGAGATTTCCTTCTCAAAAGGACAGCCCATGAGAAATAGAATCAGATCCAAGATTAAACTATAGATTACAGAGAGAGAAAAACAGTTGAAAATTCAACCAAAAAGACCCTTCAATGTCTATATGAAGTTGGTAAACGGTAATAAAGTGTGGGAAGAAGTACATACACCATTTTTTATGTATCATTATCAACTTTGAAAAGAGCTAGAGGATAAAGAAGAAAGAAAAGAAAAAAACAGAGAATCACATTGAATTCCCTGCAAAATCAGGACCAAACCCGTGAAAGACTGAAATTAATTAAAATCTGTGAACCAGAATTTCAAGGAAATAAAAATCGATGAGCAAAGTAGCTGAGCTCTGTTTTTGCAGGTCAAACGGAGCCGAGTATGGAAGCATTTTAATTCTTTCAACTGCCAACAAAACCTGACGGATCTTCAAATTTCCAACCAATGGGAATTGGGGGATATCACTGCAGTGAAATTTAATGCAATCACTTAAAATGGGTCACCACTTACCCACCCATTTATTATTTCAGTACGTGCTATTTTTTTAGAGGGAAAATAATTTTTGTAGAACATGGATGTATGGGTTTCTTTAAAGTTGCATCACATGCCAATGGCCATTTGGGTTTGCTGCCTCTAGCTGATAGTTGCCCATTTCGTGATCATATAGGCTTGGTTTAATTCACGCAAAAAGTGGAAAATTTAATGTCGATGTGTACTTTGACCACAAAAAATTAATAAAATAAGGAAAAGGAAAAGAAGACGCGTAAATTGTCAAACTTAAGATCGTTGGCCCATCCTCTGCAATTAATCACACAATCTCTTGTTGGCATGTACGTCTTGTGGATTCATGTTTTTGTTGATCCATGATATATAATGGCTCTTTAGGTTAATAGGTTTAGTTTTCTTGTGAATTTAAGAGTACGTTGGTGGTATTAGAAGAAGTGCATGGATAATGAAACTGATTTTTAGTATATATGCATGGTTCACTATCTCTAAATCTCCAATCCAATTAATTTTTTTTTTTTGGCTATACAGGTATATATTCTGATTTCTGAGCCAGCTTGCGTGTATCAGACTAAATTTTGTATCCCGAACAAGGTTTTCGAAACAAAGTTTGCGCCTTGCGGTCTGTGGCCCAGAATATTAGTAATTAGTGAGAGTCGAACCCAGAATCAAAGGACTTGGCACGCCCTTAGCCTTGCTAGCTCAACCACTAAGCTACCCACCCTTGGACTCAATCCAATTAATCTTGTTATTTTGGAGACCATTTTTTTTCCTAACATTTTGGTAATAGCAAATTTTAATAATTTTTCTTATTCTGATATTCTATATATGAAAACGAAAGAACACAAAATCAAAACTAAAACTGATCGAGTTCTGACATCATAATTTGTATAAAGCATCCATTAATACAAGAGCAAATTAAACCACTTTCAGAAATGGCGTCCTCGCATGTCATGTAGTGCCTTGCCTTCAATAACGTAACATCAAAACTATGCAGTTGGCCTAACCCTCCAAGAAAACACCAATTGACAGTAGTAACAAAGAGCCAAATGAGACTTCTTAGCTTAGAGACAAAGATGAAACCAAAAAGTCACAACCCTAACACACCAAAAAGAAAACAAAACTGTTTTCGTTTTCATTCTCTCCACGAAAACGAGGCTCCATTGTAAGAAAATGTAACAGTTTTTGAAATACACAAAAATAAAAATTTTATAATACTGTAACATTATTTGATGTAAAAAATTTGGTCTAAAATTAAGTTAAATTTTAAGCAATGATTATTGTAGCAGTGAATATCTGACAATAATAAGAAAGTGACATGCAGCATTAATAGAAAGTAATCAATATTTCTTGTTTGATGTCTTGACCATTATCAATGAACAATGAATCACATATCAACTCAGACGTACTCCATATATAGAGACGGATAACAACTAGATTCGAAATGTTTCATATACCCAAGTTGAGAATCGGATTCCATCAACGTAAACAATTTGCCATTCCATGGGTCATGTGTTGGTTTGTATTCAAGGGAAGTGGGGTCTGATGAGAATGACTTCTCTTCGGCGAATAGACAAGTACTTTTCTAAAAGACATTGAGGGGTGGGTGTGCATTGCATACTATGCGAAAGGCCAGGGTTTAAGATTTGTCAAATTGTGAATGGGTTTGGATATTACAACCCTAAAGATGGATTTTCAAACCTCAGCTCATTGATATCTACATCCCAAATATTGATATAAAAATCCCATGAATTACCCATAATGCCCATAATCACGTATAAGCCATATGTTAATTTGGTCTTTCCACCACAAAGAGTAAGTTTGTTAGATTAAAACCTAATTAACATTTCCAATTTGGTTCGAAACAACCTAACACTATGCGATTTTGTTTAAAAAGGAAAACCAGAAATACTTTAAAAAAACTTAACTTTTTACTACTACTGGCCTCTTCAAGTTCCATTTTCTTTTCTCATACATAGTTGTAAACAATTCAAAGAAAATTGAATTATAAAATCTAAACAACATATATAAGAAGGGATGTTAGAAAGATGAGGATTTTGGTATGGGATTGTGAATGAGAATGAGAAGGAGAAGGAAGATGGATAAGGAAGAAAGAGAAGAAGGATGAAGAAGGTTTAAATGAGGGATTATATAATTTTTTCAAAAAATGTCTCCAAAATCGGCCAAACCGACCGAAGTTCACCCCTAAGAAGGAGAATGGTTTTCTTCATTGGAGTGTAGAGATCAATTCTTGTAGGACTTAGGGCCCGTTGGGTTAGCTTTTGATAAAATCACTTTTGGAGAACTATTTATTCACACATTTCTTTGAAATTATGTTCAAACCATGTCTTCACATATCAAAATTTTATTACTAAAAGTGGTTGTAATAAAAGTAGAGGCCTCCTAACTTTTACCACAATCACTATTAGTACGAAATTTTTGCTATGCATCCTATCATCCCTCAAGTTGTTTAAAAGTGAATATCTTTCCTCCTCTTAGATTAAGTTAAATTTTAATCTCCAAAAGTGATTCTCACGGTTTTATGTATTGTACGGTTAGTTTCGGTGCCTCATTTTCCAAAATCGAGGAGTGCGGATCAGCGCAAAAAATGTCTCCAAAATCGGCCAAACCGAAGTTCACCTTTAAGAAGGAGAATGGTTTTCTTCATTGGAGTGTAGAGATCGATTCTTGAAGGACTTAGTGCCCATTGGGTTAGCTTTTGATAAAATCACTTTTGGAGAACTATTTCTTCACATGTTTCTTTGAAATTATGTTCAAACCATGTCTTTACGTATCAAAATTTTCATACTAAATGATTGTGATAACTTTTACCACAATCACTATCAGTATGAAATTTTTGCTATGCATCCAATCATCCCTCAAGTTGTTTAAAAGTAATTATCTTTTCTCCTCTTAGATTAAGTGAAATTTTAATCTCCAAAAGTGATTTTAAGAAAAGGCAATGCAATCGGATCCTTATTGGTATTGTTTGGAGTTTTAAATATCCTTAATAGCAAATTCACTTAAGGGCACTATTGAAAATATAGATTATAGAGTGTGGAGACCCATCATTGCAGCTGCAGTATTCAAACCGAGTGCCATTAGAGCGAAGGCATGAGGCCCAACAAAAAATCGTTGAAAATTGGCCCACGAGTGGCCCGAGCTCGCTCCTGAAGACATAAAGATACTGTTTTTGCAAACCCAGTTGTAAAAACGCTCCATGTTATACCGTTTCGATTTCTGGTTTTGCAAGCCGGGGCTAAAATTTGACCGTTTCCGACAAACTCATCGTTTTCGTACGAGAATCCTCTGTACAAGTAGAGGAAATCCATGTCCAAGGACTCGTAAGTCGTAACTACCTTTAGACAGTTCTTTTGGAGCAAGCGAAGAGGTCGAGTTCTGAGCATTCTCAGTGTAAACAAATATTCACTATGCCTTGAAAGTGTTTGCTCAAATTCCCCAACCAACTATATTTATTGATATACCATCATCAGAGGTTTCCTGATAATGTCTTGGAATTCAATGCTTTTTGGGTGCTTGAATTGTGAACTGTCAGACAGGGTCATTGGTTGTTTGATGAAATGCGTGAAAGGGGGTGTCATTGTTGTGGTCTTGTGGAATGTGATGATTGGTGAGTATTGCAGCCTTGCAGGTTTGCTGTGATTCATGCTGCTAAGGAATTTTTTGATAGTATGCTTATATGTAATGTATAGTGTTTTTGGAAGTTTAAAGATGAAATGCCGGTACATTTGTTTTCCCTTTTTGGGTTGCTATGGTAACTGCTTATATGCAAGACTGTAAGTGGACTATCCTAGTAAGGCTTTGGCTTCACTTGACGAAATGGGGAATGAAAATGCTGAGGCCCAATTGTGATAAATCAGCTTGTGTATTGTATTGGGTGATCAATGAAGGCTGATTCCAGAATCAGGACAGCTCTCAGTGACAGTTATGCGAAAAGTGAGTGTGTAGAAGATGTGCTTACTATCTTTGATTCATTAATGTCGAAGGATGTATTTTCATGGATGGCTTTGATTAGCGGTCTGGTGCTAAATGGGTACTGAGAAAAAAGCCTTGGAGTTCTTCAGGCCGATGCAAGCAGCTGTGGTTAAGCCTAATTGGGTCATCTCTATTGAGTCGATGAAAAGATAGTATATGGTCTTGATTCTCGGATTGAGCTCCAGGATTGTATAGTAGATAGGCTTGGATGTGCAAGTCTTTTGGAGGGAGCCGTGTTTCTCTTTGTAACCGTTCCAATGAAATCTGATTCTTTCTTTAGCTCCACCTGCTCTCCACTTACAAGGACTTTTTTTTTTTGGAAAATGCATCATAGAGCTCTTTATAAGTGCCAATTTAGTAAACAACCTTCTTTGGAATCTCAATGATCCAACTACTATTTTCCACCCATGGCCAGTCACTTCAGTTTGTGAAGACTTCCTTTGAAGCAGCATCAGTGGGATTAGAACCTAAGACTGACATGTTAGCTTCAAGAACGGCAGCATGGTAGACCATGCAGCCCATTATAATGGTGGCTAGCCGTCTGGCATCAGAGTGATTGCTCCGTCTATTGGATTCATTACACTTTATGCATCTTGCTGGTGCTCGTGCCAATTGGCATACTTGTCTGATCGGATTCATTAGATTTGAAACTGTTTACGGGATTTCCAGAGTTTTCCATTTAACCATTACTGGATGGAGAAGGGAGAGGGGATTTTTGCATAATATGTTGGTGTCAAACAGACCCTTGGTGATGCCACTAATGAAAGGCAGTGTGGTTCATCAAACTGTCCAAAGTTGATCCTGTAACACTATCTGTTTCAAAAAGGTGGGAAGGGAGAGCACAATGCTCTGCTAATAATAGGCAATGTAGTTGATACTTGCTCAATTTGATGATATACTTGTAATCCATTAACTCAAATACCCAGTGATAGAAATAACTCATTACTGAATCGAATATCTTGGCTTTTTTTATTTTTTTATTTTGAGTGCTACTTAATATACTGTCTGCTTTTATCGTCTCCAAGTTACTGACATTAAAGGTCACCTTAGCACAAAAATGATATGATAGCTAACAAGTCTTATTACATCAGCTGTCATACTTGTGATGATTAATATGACATAATACGTTGGACAATAGTGGAAATATTTTAAAAGGGGCTACTTGTTTAACATTTTCCTTTTCAATCTTGAAATAAAAGCATAAAGTGAAGGATTGAAGGAAACAAAAATGCTAAACATTATAAATGAATTTTTTTTTTAACATTTTAAAGTTCTGTTCTTTTTCTTTTCCAATTCATTCTTTTCAAAATTCAAATAGATGTTAAAGGGTTGAAGAATCCTTTACTTATCTCCAAAACCAACATCAATCATTCATGAGCACAAAGAGAAAACATGAATGTGATCTTGCCTTTCCAAGGGGCTTTTCAGTGAGAGTGAAATTATTTTCTTATGTTTCACATGAACATTTGAAATGGGACCCATAACCACTGCAATAGGTGACCAAGAGGGTAGGGGTTTGGGCCAACAGACCTTTGGTTTTAGGTTCGAGTCTCTTGATCCCCAGTAGTGAATGAGGTGACCTTTGGTTTTAGGTTCGAGAGTCTTGATCCCCAGTAGTGAATGAGGTGGTGCTTATCTCCCATTGGTTGCCTTGGGCATGTAGGGGTTGCCATCCACCCCCTTATGCTTTTCATTTATCTAAAATAAAAAGAAAAAAAGGTTTTAGGTTCGAGTGTCTTGATCCCCAGTAGTGAATGAGGTGGTGCTTATCTCCCATTGGTTGCCTTGGGCATGTAGGGGTTGCCATCCACCCCTTATGCTTTTCATTTATCTAAAATAAAAAGAAAAAAACAAAAAAGTAGACGGGCATAAATTTGAGCAACACAAACAGGGCTCAAATAAATTAAGGGCAAAAAATAGGCATAACATCAAAGTGAGTTCCAATTTATCCATATGGAATAATGTTGTAACAATAATAAACGAATATAGTTATATGGATTGAGTCATAAGTTGAAATCCACTTGGATGAGATGCATAGCAAGACCCAAGTACCTTTCACAGGGCACCGCCTAATGAATTTTCTAAGCTTCTCAACCACCAAGAGGAAAATATGTTAGTCTGCAATCCGCATCTTGGTCTCCATGGCAGTCGCTTTCCTGATCTCTGCATTTTAACCATGTAGGGCATTTATGGCCATATGACCCCACCACCTTAAAATTAATGTCTGATGATGACAAGATGGGCTCAAGCTCAGCTCCTCTCAGATAGGATTAGCTCCAAACACCAACCCTATTGCCTTTCTTGCATGATTGCGATGGCATTCGCATTGATTTCAACCTCTGTGGGCAAGCACTGGACGGGTAGAATTTTGGGCACTTATATATATATATATATATGGGTCAAGTTCTCCTTACACCCTATTTTGACACCTATATTTGCACCTCGTTTTTAAAACACTATCTATGATAGATATTTTGACGAACTGACCGTTGGATTCAATACATTTCTTATGTATATCATGTATACCAAAAATCACAGTGATCCAACGATTAGAATTTAAAAAATGTCAGTATAAAAAATTGTTATGTTTTTAATTAATAAAAAAAATGATAGTTCTTCAAAATGATATTTTTCAAAAACTAACCGTTGGATCACTCCGATTTTTTTCATACATGACAAACATAAAATAAGTATCTAATATAATGGTCGGTTTATCAAAATATTCGATCTACAATGATATTTGAAAACGAAGTGTAAACATAGGTGTCAAAATAGGGTGTAAGGGGAACCTGTCCCTATATATATATCAAAAGTCAATATTGTTAGATATATGCCTTAAAACCAATTGTTAATTAGATTGTATTTAGGGAATATTATATTTCATTATTTATATTTATGAAAGGCTTCTTTTATCATGTTAATTGTATTTAATTACTGTTCATGATAAAGTTTTTGAATAGTATGATAAAAAGTTAATATGTCAAAATCTTGAGACTTACAACATTCAAGTACATTTATCATAAACTTGTTTCTAATCATAGGTTAATATATTTGGATAATTATAAACCGTTAAGATTAGCACATGTTATACTAATTCAGCTTGTGTATTGTATTCGGTGATCAATGAAGGCTGATTCTAGAATTAGGACAGCTCTCAGTGACAGTTATGCGAAAAGTGAGTGTGTAGAAGATGTGCTTACGATCTTTGATTCATTAATGTCGAAGGATGAATTTTCATGTAGCTTTGATTAGCGGTCTGGTGCTAAATGGGTACTGTGAAAAAAGCCTTGGAGTTCTTCAGGCAGATGCAAGCAGCTGTGGTTAAGCCTAATTGGGTCATCTCTATTGAGTCGATGAAAAGATAGTATATGGTCTTGATTCTCGGATTGAGCTCCAGGATTGTATAGTAGATAGGCTTGGATGTGCAAGTCTTTTGGAGGGAGCCGTGTTTCTCTTTCTAACCATTCCAATGAAATCTGATTCTTTCTTTAGCTCCACCTGCTCTCCACATACAAAGACTATTTTTTTTTGGATAATGCATCATAGAGCACTTTATAAGTGCCAATTTAGTTAACAACCACCTTTGGAATCTCAATGATCCAACTATTATTTTCCACCCATGGCCAGTCACTACAGTTTGTGAAGACTTACTTTGAAGCAGCATCAGTGGGATTGTTCCTAAGACTGACATGTTAGCTTCAAGAACGGCAGCATGGTAGATCATGCAGCCCATTATAATGGTGGCTAGCCCTCTGGCATCAGAGTGATTGCTCCGTCTATTGGATTCATTACACTTTATGCATCTTGCTGGTGCTCGTGCCAATTGGCATACTTGTTTGATCGGATTCATTAAATTTGAAACTGTATACTGGATTTCCATTTAACCATTACTGGATGGAGAAGGGAGAGGGGATTTTTGCATAATATGTTAGTGTCAAACAGACCCTTGGTAATGCCACCAATGAAAGGCAGTGTGGTTCATCAAACTCTCCAAAGTTGATCCTGTAACACTGTCGATCTGTTTCAAAAGGTGGGAAGGGAGAGAGAGCACAATGCTCTGCTAATAATAGGCAATGTAGTTGATACTTGCTCAATTTGATGACACACTTGTAATCCATTAACTCAGACACCCAGTGATAGAAATAACTCATTACTGAATCGAATATCTTGGCTTTTTTATTTTGAGTGCTACTTAATATACTGTCTGCTTTTATAGTCTCCAAGACGTTACTGACATTAAAGGTCACCTTAGCACAAAAATGATAAAGTAGCTCACAAGACTTATTACATCAGCTGTCATATTTGTGATGATTAATATGACATAATACGTTGGACAATAGTGTAAATATTCTAAAAGGGGCTACTTGTTTAACATTTTCCTTTTCAATCTTGAAATATAAGTGCTAGGTGACCTAGTGGCTAGGGGTTTGGGCCAACTGACCTTTGATTCTGGATTCAAGTCTTTTGATCCCCAGTAGTGAATGGGGTGGTGGCGCGTAGGGCTTGCCATCCACCCCTACGTTTTTCATTTATCCAAAATAAAAAGAAAAAACAAAAAAGTAGGCAGGTATAAATTTGAGCAACACAAACAGAGGTCAAATAAATTAAGGGCGAAAAATACATTGAAAAGCGGCATAACATCAAAGTGAGTTCCAATATATCCATATGGAATAGTGATGTGATTGTTCATGTCAATCTAATAAATAATGTAAAAATAAATAAATAAATTGATATAAATATTTTTAGTGACTGATGTAACAATAATTATAAGCTAATAAAGTTACATGGATTGAGTCATAAGTTGAAATTCACTTGGATGAGATGCACAGCAAGACCCAAGTAACTTTCACAGGGCACCGCCTAATGAATTTTCTAGGCCTCTCAACCACCAAGAGGAAAATATGTTACTCTGCAATCTGCATCTTGGTCTCCATGGCAGTCGCTTCCTGATCTCTGCATTTTAACCCTGTAGGGCATTTATGGCCATATGACCCCACCACCTTAAAATTAATATCTGATGATGACAAGATGGGCTCAAGTTCAGCTCCTCTCGAATAGGATTGGCTCCAAATGGCAAATACCAACCCTATTGCCCTTCATGCATGATTGCGATGGCATTCGCATTGATTTCAATCTCATGTGCTTTTTTAACTATTTTGAGTATACAATACGAAATTCCACCATCTGTGGGCAAGCACTGGACGGGTAGGATTTTGGGCAATTATATATATATATATATATATATATATATATATATGTGTGTGTTTTTTTTTCTTATTAGGGATATCTCATTTTAACTAAAATCAGTTAAGACCCTTGAGTCACTGAATTGAAATCTTGATATGAATCATGCATTAATTAAATGAGAATCCAAGAGCTTGTATTCTTAGCTTATTTTAGTTAAAATGAGGTATAGCTGATAAGATAATGATTATATATATAAAAGAAAATATTCTTATGAGGGATACCTCATTTTAATTAAAATCAGTTAAGATCTTTGAGCCATTGGATTTGAATTTTGAGGTGAATCATGCATTAAGTGAATAAGAATCCAAGAACTTGTATTCTTAGCTGATTTTAGTAAAAATAAAGTATAACTGATAAGATCAGGAATCTATATCAAAAGTCAATATGTCATCAAATTGAAAAATACTAACCAACTGGAATTGGCCTAAATGGTGACAAGGGTGAACTTTGGAATAATTGATTTTCACAGTTAAACTTGGTGACAGGGGCACATGACATTAAAAAATTATTTAATGATGAGTCTTTAAGTTGATAATTTTATATCACCCGACACTTTAATTCGAAATTAAAAACCACCCTGACGTGTCGTGATATATGAAAAAGAGGAAAGCAGTTCGAGATGAGAGATTTCACCATTCAAAGTATGACACATCAGGATGGTTTTTAATTTCGGGTTAAAGTATCCGGTGCTATAATATTTTTCTTTTACATAAACTATCATGCCAAGTGATTTGCTATTTTTACCTGTTATGTTAGATGAAATGATTTCAAAATGTGAAATAATTAAGTACTTCCTAGTCATTTCAAAATTAGTACTCCATAGAAAAATGCATTAAGGAGGGGGGCACAAATGTGAAGGAACCTTCTATCTAGACATGATTATTGATTAGTAAGAACCTTAACCACATGATGCAATGACTCCCATTCGATCGGAATGGGTCAAATAGAAAAAAAAGTGATACTACTGAGACTTGTCATCTATTACATTGCATCTCCTTCTAATCACACCTCGATTTCCAGTTAGAACACCAGAAGAAGAGAGTTTCACAAAAGCAGAAGAGAAAGTCCGAAAGAACTCACTTTGATTACCAGCGAAACGTGTCACAATCTTCGCCGTCCGTGTGTCCAATGACATTTCAGCATCAATCCTCAGTACGCCACGGCCTTCCATTGCATTAATGTAGTACTGATTATCAAAAGATAACGCGGTGGGATCGTTTAAAACAAAGGTGGAATTTGTGGCTAAAGAGTAATGGGGACAACTCAACTTCAAGAACAGCTCGAACCCAGGTTCCATTCCTTTTGGCCCACCACCTTCTGCTCTGTAGAGACGATTCAAAATGCTGAAACAGTGTGTAATTCCAAGTGTGTGGGCACCTGCAAATTAATGTACATTTTTTATGTGCTAATAATTTAATGGAATTCTTCATCACGTGACACACCTAAACAACTTCACACTTCGGTTTTAAAAAAATTCTATCATACTGACACATAATTTGGCTTGGTAGCTGGCTTGCAATATATGTATCATGTAATTAATATGCGTGAATTTATGTGATACCCAAGATGGCGACGGATTCTTCAACAGTCATCCCTTTCTTGGCGAAAATGTGAAGCATTCCATCGACTCCAATGTTGGCGGAAGGGAGCGAAGCATCAGCAAGTTTAAAGCTTGGAGTGGAAGAAGAATCTCTCCTTCCTAAAGGAACCTTTATCCGGGGTCCGCCGGAGATAGCAACCGCTTCACGGGCAGCCAATATGAGAATATCACTACATGAAACTTGTTCTGGACACACTGCTTCTACCATTGATTTTATAATACTAACTGTCTCTCTCTTTCGGATTCCGAAATTCTTTGTTGAAGTCATCTCCACCGGCGGCCCGTTCCCCTTACCGGTGGTATCAACTAAAATGGATGCATCACAGCCCTGTACATTGTTACAAAATTCAAAACTGTTAAAAAGGTTTTAATCTGAAAATTAATGCTGGACTCACCAAAATTTTAAATCATTTGATGTGGCAGCTGTTAGAGAGAATTTCTGTTTTCAAACAATTATAAAGCCAGCCCTTTATTTGAGAAATGGAATAGAGTGGATTCTATTTTTCTCCACAGGCTCTCGTATATATGAGTCTTATCACAAGGAGAACAAATGCTTTGACTTCATGTTAAGTTTGAACCTAGATGCCTAGCTCGTAAGCCTGTTGATACACCAAAGAGTTCATGTACATACTAGAAGTACTAGTAAGCCCTTTATTTGGACGATATGAGATATGGTGTATTTTATTCTTATACAATAACCAAAAGCATGCTCAACACGTCTATCAATGAGCATTGAACTCAGAAAGAGAGAGAGAGAGACCTGAACTTGGCAATCATGGAACATGAGCCTCAACAGAGCTGCAGGCGAAGTGGGATCAGTGAGAGAGATGGTTTCAAGGCCAGTTTTAACAATGTCCTCAACTTGTGGGCATGATTTGTGATAGAAATCGTAAGAGAGCCCTCCTCCTTCAACCTTAAATTTAAGAGGAAACAGAAAGATTAATGCAACTATGGCTACGAGATCCATATTCTTCCGTACTAAATCATAAAGAGAACTTTGAGCACCGTTGAGTGTAAGACTTCATGGATGTGGACAAGACTATTTAAAATTACAAGAGAAGCAGCATACTTGTACCTACTGGGCAAAATAAAGGCTCTGTTTGGCACCAGTTAGTGAAAATCCTTATTCCAGATAAGTAATGGTAATGTCTCTACCAATATTTCAAATTTTGATGGGTTTCTCCAAAAATTACACAAAAAATAGGTCCAACACTAGTGTTGGGTACTTGCAAATTAAAAAGAAAAAAGAAAAAAGAAAAAAGTAGTAACTTAATATATTTTATACTCAACCTTTTTATCAATAGGTAGTAATCCTCCATTATAGAAACTCTCTTAGAACCTCCAAAATCTCATAACCAGTCTTGCCATCATCTAAAATTGATAATTACCAAAATTATTATACTATAATAATTAGAAATATATATATATATATATAAAGTTTGAAGAATCATGCTAGCAAATTGTGACCAATTGCCAGATTATACTATAGTAATTTAATATATATATTGAAATGATTAAGTAAGGGATATCTTATTTTATTAAAATCAGCTAATGTCTCTTGACCATTAAATTTCGAGCATGGCATCTACGATCCATTAGTTGATTTTAATAAAGTAATTAAGGTATAACTGATTTTATATATATATATATAATCTGTCATTTTTTTTTGTCTGCCAAAAAATAATCTGTCAAATTTGAAGGATGTGATTAGAGGTTATTTTCAAAGGCACGTAAAACTTGCATATAAATGGAAGGCAATGCAATAAATATCATTGCCATATATAGTAAAAGCTTGGTCGATGAGCAGCAGCATTGAATACCAAGAGAAAAGGAAGCCGCAGACATACACAAAAAGTCTCAAATCATAATGGAGACCAGTGCATGTGTCCGGTATGGCTAGCTAGGATCAGTCCCAGTCTACACGTACCTGTTACATTACTTACTAATTTAAACAAGTTAATTATCTACCGGAAGCAGCTTAGCCCTCTTGCAATTGGAAATCTTTTCTTTCAATCAAGAAGAATAATTTGGTATAATTCATATTTTTTTTTTTTGATAACCGGATGTCCGGACCAGCTTACATGCACCTCGATTAATTTCGGAGCTTGAAATTGACGACCGGGTGTAATTCATAATTACTTAAGAAAAATACTAAATGTCTCAAATTTTAGATTAAATTTTTTTAATTAAATGATACGACTTAGTAAACTATTAAGTAGGTATAGAGGGTCTAAACAACTATTCGGAGACATATCAAACCCCATCATTTAAAGTTTAAACCATGTGGAGGTTCAGCAACCCCATCAAATAATATCACTTCAATTATTGTATTAGTGTTAAAATTTTAGATATTTTTTGGGACAATAGAAGCTAATACTTTCCTCAAAATTCCCAACTCTATTAAATAGGTGTTGATACATTTTCATGTGCTTGAACTTGAGATTTCTCGCATGACAATATGGATACGTGCTACTAAATCAACAAACCACGGACAAAATTTTAGTTAGTATACGAACACTCAAAAAGAAAACTTCATATGATAAAATAGGTGGCAAGGATTCAAGTTTTGAGAAGCGAAGGCATTGAATGGAGCATTTTACATCCCATGGGATGGGGTGTAAGTATTTTGAAACTTTAAATTAAAAATAAATAAAATTAAAAGGAAAAGTAAAAAAATAGTAGAATTTATTAAAAAAATAAAAAGAAATAAATTATGTTCTACATAGCTTATTGAAAAAAAATATATAAGAAAAAAATGAGAAAAAGTAGAAAAATGGTGAACATCGCCCACCAAAATTGAATCACCCGTTGTCTGTTTGTTCTCTATTATTTCGTGTATTAATTATTAACCACTAATATGTTATTAGTCATTTTAACTTTTAATTTTCTAATAACTATTAATCATAGTTTTAATATTAATAAATCAAACTCCCGTTGGGCATAAACTCTAGAGATTAGGGCGTAAAAGACGCACATCGAACATAAGCCACGACTCATCATCGTAAGCTCAAAAGAAATCTTGCCTAATTCTTTAAGTCCCTTTTTAAAAACTTTGGCAAGCAACTACTTCCATTTTAAAATATATATATATATATATATATAAAACAATTTCCTAGGCGAGACGGAAATAGCAAGTGCATTGTCCTTATGCAAATTGAATGCTTTTTTTTTTTTTTGGCTCCAAATGCATATTGTACAACGACAAGATCATCTCTTGTGGTGCAGGAAGGATCATGATTCTCACTATTTCAGCATTTGATCATGAAAATTGAATGCTTTTCTTATTTTGTATATTGTCCATTTCAGCATTAAATATCCCTTTATTTAATTCCATCCCCACTTCAATCTTCATTTGTTTGTGTTTCTCTATTGATCCAAAAAACTTGTTAACATGAAAAAGGAAAATGCCCTCTATTTAAATTCTCACCCCATTTCATTCTTTAATTAATTACTTATTAGTGTTTTTGTGTTTGTATGTATGTGATAGCTAGGATCATAATTGTCTTTCAAACATGATCATTTATTAAATTTATTTCTGTTTTAAAATTAGGATTTTAATTTTAAATTCTTGAGAAAAGTTAGGTTTGCCCATAATATGAGAGATATAGATATAGATCATTAGGTTTGACAAATCCTATGGTACTTTTTAGGAGGGGTATTAATGATTCCTGCCCTAGAAAATTTCTATACAGAAAAAAATGGTTTGACCCTACAGACAATACCCAAGTTTAACCCCTCACAATAAATGTGCATGTGGCACCTGCAAGCCGGTGTGTGTTTAGTTTTGACAAAATCAAAAGTTTGATGGACTTGGTATCTATGATGACAGTGACCACTAACAAATTCTATAGGTTTCTTAGATGGTAAATGCCATCATTTGTTGGAAGATTTATTCTACACCGGTTTTTCATACACTCTCAGCTTGGTTAATAAGTTTTAGTGACCTTGCACTTGATAACTTAAGTTATTAAATTGAATCTTGGTTTCTAGGTCTTGGATGGACGGCCTCTTTATCCAAAAAATTGTGGACCTATCAAATCTGTAACTCAAAGTTTTGGTTTCTAACATGATCCAACCAAAAAACTTCACAATCATATTGTAGATGCTAAAAGATCACAATTTAAGAATAAAAAATTTTGAATTTAAATTTTTTTCTTTTTTTTAATAAAATGTGAATTAGTCTAAATTCAAACTTCAACAGAAATAACTTAGATTTGGAATGCATATTGTTTCGGGAAAAAATAAGAAAGAACGAAATCATTAAATCAAGGGTTGGATGCATCAATTAATGGCTCTCCTCCAAAATATTTGAGCTAAACCCTAAAAAGAAATGGTTAACATATAAATAAAAAATCCATCCAAAGTTCAAACAAAACCCTTGTTAGAATTGCAAATTTTCGATGGGGCTAAGATTAATTAGATTTTTGCTCAACTAATTTGAGGAAGCTCCTACAATTTCTTCCACTTAATTTGATGGGTCTATCTAGATTCCTCTTGTCACTACCTTGATGACATTTTTACTTAGTAGCATGTATCTCTACTAAACAATTTTACCCCACACTGCACTGCTACTAGTCAAAAAATTAGCAGTAGCATTACATACATGATTACAATACTAATCATTCAACTAGTAATGCTATGAATTCCAATTCTACATGATCTCAATTATTTCAATTTAATACTAAAAATTGGGAATATACAAGGCCATATATACAAGTAACCTTGTATATACCACACTGCACTGCTACTAGTAAAAATTGTTGCATATATACAAGGCCACCTTCTTTACCATTAGGCTTCCTCTTATTAAAAGTGTAAGGGAGGAGCTAAGAATTCAAGTCTTTGACATTGCAACCTCATAAAAATTGGGAATGGGATGGGATCTAACTTACAAATTAATTAGGATGGTTATAAATAGATCGAATTGGTATCTGTCATGATTTTTTTTACATATGAGTCACCTTATTACTACTAGCCTTGTAACTTAATTGGTATCTCTTTGTTTTACTATTAAAAGTGAAAAAGGCCAGTGGCCGGGACTTTATCTATGAATTATAGAATCAATTAAAAACTTAAGATTAAAAAAATAATAATTAAAAAAAATACCATCCTATAAATGGCTCTCTCTAAAATGAAAAAAACTAATAACCACACAAAGTGACCGTTGAAGGCCCTCACATATAGAGAGGTCTTTCTTAACTAACTCTCCCGCTCCAATTCATTAACGTAGGATTTTACCTTACAAACAACCATGCCCCAAAAATGAAGTAACAACATTTTTACTTGAAAAACGGAAAATTACCCAAATTTCCCCTCCTATAAGCCTCCACCCATAATTTTACCGTAACCTGGTGATTTCCCTCCCAACAAACCCAAAAATGATGGTTTCTTCTTCTTCTTCGTGGGCATTTGTTAGGGCAATTCAGATTGCCTTTGCTTCCATTTTCGTCATCTCCGTCTTCGTCTCTGACGTTGTCGATGGCTTGTCTGCAGAAACCGTCATTGATTCTCCTCTCTTGACGCAGAAGATTGGCACCAATCGCACCATTAAGGTCGATATCAATGGGAATGGAGACTTCATTTCTGTTCAAGCTGCCATTGATTCTGTTCCTTTGGGGAATGATAAGTGGATTATTATCCATGTTAGGAAAGGGGTTTACAGGTGATTTCTTTATAATTACTATTATTAACATTTAATTGTTCATGATTTATTTATAATTCTTTAAAAAATTTAGTGATGGTCTGGAGATGATCTCCAATGATCCATAAATGATCTTATTAGCTCAAGTCACGTTATGTGGCAGAATAATTTTAGCCTACATGTAGACATGTAGTGATTCAATGTTGTATACTCAAATATTACATAGCTGCGCATTGAAAAATCAGAATGGCAAGGCCGCTATTTTTCTCATGGAACGTTTTTGGATTCTGATTTGCAGAGAAAAGGTGCACATTCCAAAGAACAAGCCTTATATATTCTTGAGAGGTAATGGGAAAGGTAGGACAACCATTACCTCGGCCCAAAGCTCTGTTGACAATATTGAGTCCGCCACTTTCAAGGTCGAATCCCCCCACTTCATCGCCTTCGGTGTTAGCTTCAAGGTCCATTACTCTCTCTCTCTCTCACCATATTATGAATTTTAGATTAAGGTTAATGGAAGTTTGTCTATTAAATGAGCTGGTTGATTAATTTACGAACAGACCACTTTTAGGGCCGGGTAGTTTTGGTAATCATTATCATTATTACTTGTTTTTACAGAATGATGCCCCCACTGGAGTTGCTCAAACATCACAAAATCAATCGGTAGCAGCATTTGTGGGTGCAGACAAGGTTGCATTTTATCATTGTGGATTCTACAGTACACATAACACTCTCTTTGATTACAAAGGCAGGCATTACTACGACAATTGCTATATCCAGGGCTCAATTGACTTCATCTTTGGCCGTGGCAGATCTATTTTCCGTGTAAGTGTTAGCTTATCATTAATCGTAGCATATGAGATGTTAATATAAGATGCAGTTGACACAATTTTGGGTCATGTCACCTCTATAGGACCAATTGCATATCATATTTTGAAAACCGTATTTTCAAAAAAGATAGGTGCACTTTATATTAGCAGCATCTCCATGCGTTTGTGTGTGTATATATATATATAATGAATGTTAGTTTGATATTGTTTTTTGAATTTTGGGTTGGTTGCGTGGATGCAGAGCTGCGAGATCTTTGTGATTGAAGACAGAAGGGTGATAATTTCTGGGTCCATCACAGCTCAAAACAGGGAAAGTGCAGATGATAATAGTGGGTTTGTGTTTGTGAAAGGGAAAGTGTATGGTATTGGTGAAGTGTACCTTGGTAGAGCTAAAGGTGCTTATTCCAGGGTGGTTTTTGCAAAGACCTACCTCTCTAAGACCATTGTCCCACAAGGCTGGACCAACTGGAGCTACGATGGCATCATAGAGTAAGCAATATCCTGCACTCTCGCCTTTTAATTTCAAAACATGTTCCGCATATGTCAATCTGACAATATGAGTTTATTTATTTATTTGTTTGATTCAACATCTTCTAACATATGAAATGTTGTGTGTATCAAAAACAGAAATTTATATCATGCGGAATATGACTGCCATGGACCAGGATCAGGATCCAAGGCTGGAAAAGAACGCGCTAAATGGTCGAAACAACTCACTGAGGAAGAAGCTGCTCCTTTCCTATCCATAGATTTCATTGATGGCAAGGAATGGTTGCCAGTTTGGTTATAAAGCTCATAATTAGCAGATGCCGCTTTACCAATAAATAATCTACATTTACGTGCGGGCACAGACTCTCTCGAGGCCTGGCTTGATTCTTATAATGTTTTGATTACAAGTCCAAAAAGCATGTCAAATTTACATTAATTTCAGTCTTCACTCATATTATGCTCGCCTGATCGAAGCTCTAGATAAATGTAATAAAGTGTTGTTTCTAACCTTTTTTTTTAATTTTATTTTTACATTCATTATTGACCAAATTATGAAATTATTGGGTTGTTTAATTTGTATTGCTGCTCTAAGTTAACAATATATCTTTAATTGTTTAACTTTCCAAGTAAGTGCAAATTGAGCAAGGAATATAGAGGTAAAGTCATTTGACAAATCGTGTATGATTTTTGAGAACAGAGAGAGTAACAATATTTTTGCATACGAGATATAGAAAGCACGTTACAGCTCTTTATTATGGTATTACAAGTGCGGTATTACGATAAGTGACAAAGCATCACATAGTTCTTAAATTAAAATCCACCACCACCACCTCCACCAGCGCCACCTCCAAAACCACCCCCAGCACCCCCACCAACTCCACCACCGGCACCAATTCCTCCTCCTACTCC
>JAESVK010000778.1:1281038-1315090 GCA_017140935.1 Hamamelis virginiana
GCCCTGGCCATGATGAAAAATTTATTGGGCTTTTATTTTGGAATCCGTAGTCATGATATTTTTAATTGACTGAACATAACAGATTCTGTTGTCAATTGTTTAAAATTACTCAAAGTTAGTCATGAATATTGTAAATAGAGCATATCAGTTCCCATCTTACGAAATTCTCAAATCATTCCAGATTGAAACTGACAATAACTACTGCTCTTTCTCTTCTCTTCAATGTTTACTAGTATCCAGTTTTCACTGTCAAGGTCATTCACAATTCTTGCAATATTATATTGTTATTATCGTTTTCCCAACTCTGGCATGACCTTTTATCAATTGAATTCCTGAATTCGGAATTATTTTCCTTAGTAACTTTCAAATCCTGAGCATGTTACTGTCTGCTCCATATCAAATCTAGTGTTATGAGAAGTTTTGAAACTTGTTACAGGTACGAGTTGATCATATGGTTGTTGCTTTGTCAAAGACGTATAGATCACCAATAGTGGATACTATACAATCTCTTCCACAACATCAACAGGTGAGGCTGTGCTAGTAAAATGGTGATATATATATATATATATATATATATATATATATATATATATATATATATATATATATATATATTTTATAGCTAACTTGCCTGAATTTAAAATTTTGCAGACTGCTAGATGTTTGTACTCAAGCATTGTTGCTAATAGTCTTTCAACTAGTTGCATCTCGTTCCTTTTAATTCAAGTCTAAAATTCACACCTCAGATTTGCAACCATTGTTTTTGTTCTAGCTAGCCATTATTGTCAGGAATCCAATGTTCTGATAACATATCCAACTTCACATCTATGGAAACTTGAGTTTGAACTCAAGGCATTAATTTAGTCTACCTTTCCAAGTTCTCCACTCGGGTAATACAAGAAGGAAGTAAAACTGTCAAATTTTTTCAATTGTAGGTCATGGGATGTTAGTCTACTGGACAGATGGTTTAATCCCTCTGATACATTTAAAGCATGGATTTGGATGTGCACTGTTAATGTTCAGTGAGTCACATTGCAAAATACTTCGAAAGTTTGTATGCATTATGTATACTAGGAGTTGCATCACAGCCAACCCTACCAATCACCAATCACAACCTATGCGAACTTAGGTGCAGCAGCTTAGAGATTGGTCTGAACAACTTGCTTTAGTGGTGGGGTTGGGTTGAGCCGCAGACTGCCTTTTCAGCTCTTAGGATTGGGCTCAGATTAGCATCCAGACTAATTTAAACCACCCAATTTACAGCCTTGTTTGTGTCCCATAGCATTACTTTTGAATGTGTAAGTGCTAGTTTACCTACTCTCAACTTGTTTAACTGCAGATTATACTTTGCTCTGCCGTGAAACTTTTCCGCAGGGGAAAGAAGGATGCAACTGTGGGGGAGGTAAATTCCTTAACTGCGTTTAGAAATTAGACTTAGGAAGCATCTAGTAGTTATGTGACTGATTTCCAAACTTGATGAATGGATGCAGCTGAATAAATCCTACATGGACATCTGCAAATCATCACTAATACCACCAGTTGGGATCCTGGAACTTTCAACTATGTGTAGGGTTCTAAGTGATCAGGTGAGCAAAACATGCATGTTTGAGTTGATTTCTTTTAATGCAGTTATCTAACAATAAATTAGGCTGAGCACATGAACATTATTCAAAATGCAGGGGCTTCTCAAACTTGGTCAATCTCGAGAAGAAAAATTAGAAAGAGTGACATTAAAAGTAGATGAAGCAGACATTACTTTTGCTCTACAGGTTTATATATACTAAATTGAAGTCTCCTAGACATTCTGTTTTAAATTTCAATTTTGTCATCTTACTTCACAGCTTGTCTCCTTGCTGAGGATCATAGTGTTTTTCATTTTTTTTCTTTGTGGGAACAGGGAGTTCGTTTCTTCCGTAATTGTCTTCAGCAATTGTGATCCTAAGTACATCAACTAATGATTCTTCTCGAGCTTGATATTGGTAGCATCCATTTTTCAATTTCATGCCTAGTGCCAACTTTAATTATAAAGGTAGGAAGCCATTGCTTTCATAGTTCTTTTTGAATGCTTCGCCTGAAGTAAACTATATGTTGCTCATTTTTCTTATATATCATGGGTGGCGCCCACAATCAATATCACCTATGTGTTTCTGCATGTTCACTTGCAGCTTAAAAATAAGAATCAACATGTTCTGTTACATCATAGAGATAACTAGAAGGCCTTGATATATGTCCTTTTTCAACTATAAAAAGAACATAGAAATAAACCAATAAGCCATGCAATAAGGACAGTGATACACAGGTGTTCCTACAGGGAACCTCAAAACAAGATGAAGTATGACATCCTGTTGGTGGCTGAAAGGGAATCCGACACAACAGTATGCTATAATGGGAGCATCATTGTTACATGAGACATGATACTTGGCCAAGTTTTCTTTGAAATCTTTAGCTCTATTCAACTCACGCGTTGATCATTAATTGCCTAATTTGTTTTAGAGAAGCATTATCATGCTGAATCAGGTTTTTTCAGCCTAAGGGCGAGTAAATTGAATCAACCTATGGCATCAAGCTGAAGCAGATTAGTTTGAAAAGTTCAATATCAGTTTCACTTCAAGTGGTTATTTTTGGCGATGCATTTTAACTTCTCTCTTCATATTTTCATCTCTTTGCAGGTTTGCTATATATATATATGGATGTTAATGCCTTGGCAAGGTTGCTTATAGACTACTGGCTCGGGTGAGTTTCCTCAGATGTTGTTAAGGCGTATTAGTCTACTGAAGAACATTTAAAGGGCTGGCAGACTCACATGGATATATGCCTATTGTGAGCATAGAGTTGCCATTGCAGACTTTTGAATCATCCCTATTGTTTTATTGTTTTATTTAGAATAATAAGATAATAATTGAGAAAATAATAATAAAAATTCAATACATATTTAAATATAAGGTGTAACATTACTCAATGCTTTTACTGGCATGATTACAATTTTAATGTTGAAGTCATTTTGTTTCATTTGTAGTATCTTAACTCATTTCGTTTCCTCTGTAGTAAATTAACTGTCTCTTCTCCGGCTCGACAGGATTAACAGTAAGCAGTTCATGGAAAGATTAGCCTTAGAAATCCCAGCCCTTTAGCCTCTGGATCTTGGAAAGGAAAGGAAAATGATATAAATGCTTGAGAAAGACTATTTAAGTAGTTTTGAACATTTTTTTTCCTTTTGCTTTCTAAGATCCAATTAAAGCCTTAGAGATAGGAGGCCCCTCTAACTAACCCAAAAAATAGTAACACAAGTCAATTGGAAATATATATATATATATATATAGAGAGAGAGAGAGAGAGAGAGAGTCCTTTTCTTATGAGGAGCTTATGTGAGGACTTGGCTTTTTAGCCAATGTAGGATGTATATTTTGAAAAATCATCCGTTAGATTGAAAATTCTTTCTATGTATGACATGCATACTGAAAATCATGAGATCACAATTTTTACATTCTGTATTTTAGACACGGACCGACACATCACTGGAAACTTTGGCATACATAACATACATTGGAAGAATATTTAATCTAATGGTCCGATTTTCAAAATTTCCATCTTACATTGACTAAAAAGTCAAGTCCTCATAAGAAAATTACTCTCTCTCTCTCTCTCTCTCTCTCTCTCTCTCTATATATATATATATATATATATATATATACACATACATACTAGTATTGACCCGCGCGATGCGCGGCCTGAGCGATGTGTGGCAATCACAATTAGAATTATGAACAAAAAATTAATTGCGATAGTAATAAAATGAAAAGAAATTAATGTTTACTCTTTATCGAAGTAAAGTACATATAAATCAAATTAATTTTGGGATATAAACTTATTAAATTAATAAAAGATTCATCAAATATTAATGTGATGAAGGAATACTATAAAATAAAGCACAACTAATTCAAATTTTCTTCAATTACTTGCCCGCAGTATTTGCCATATATCTGTAAAAAAAGAAAATTAAAATTTTTAAATAAACCATACATAATAATGAGGTAAAATATAATTATTTTAAAACAATAAAAATCACGTGCCATACAAAATAAAGAGAGTTTTATATACCAAAAGACATGAAAAAAATAATAAACGAAATTGAATAAAAATTAAATTTAAAAGCAATACAAAGAAAAATAAAAAACAGAACAAAATCTTATGCCATATATACAAAATAGAATCATACCAAGAACAGAAAAAAAAAAAATATAAGCAAATTGAGATATGAAAAAATGATAAGCAAATTCAGTACATAACAATTTTAAAATCCATAAAAGAAAAAAAAAATCATATGCCATGCATATAAAAGAGAGTTATACAAAGAGACATGAAAAAATGAAACAATAAAAACCCACAAATCAGTATAAATCTTTTTAATTAAGTTGTAAAATTTTATAAATTCTAATTCATTTTTAAATAGTCGATTTCTCAAATAATTAAATATTGTAAAATACCATAAAGTGTCATATAATTTACATTCTATTTCTTATTTTCATTAGAAAAACAAATATAGTTTTGCTAATATTTTTAGTAACAATTTTGTTTTAATTTATAATATGAATATTTTGCAAATTTTTGAGTTCATATTTATTAATTTAATATTATTGCTACATAATTTTGATTTCTTAAAATTTTTTAAATAACAATTTTTTTTTTCATAAATTTAAATATTTCTAATAAGATTAAATATTTCAGCATAATTGAATTACTAACACTATATTTAATTCCTTGAAGATATATCTTCTCTTCAGAATTATATGTGCAATGTACGTACTGTTGCTATTGCACTACTACCTATATATAAAAAAAAAAAAATTTGGAATTTTTTTTGATTGACTTAAGTATTTTTATATAATGGGTATTTTACGTTTATAATCCTAAATTTTTTTAATATTACTTAAACGAACCCGATTCAAAACTATTTATGTAAACGAATCTATTATTGTTTTTTTGGACTAAATTGCCATTCTTTGAGTAATTTTATACATAATCCCTAATAATACACGTAATCCCCATAAAATAGGCATAATCACCTTTCCCCAATCCCCACTTTATCTAATAATCCTCAGGATAATACATAATCCTCAATTCTCAATCCCCAACATGTTACATCAGGATTTAATGTAAGTCATTCTATGTCCTCTATCTAATTTTTTAATACAAAAAATATTTAATATATAATCTCCAATTTTTAATAGAATCTCCAATCCCCATATTATATCGGAATCTCCAATTTTACACATAATCCCCAATCATCAGCTCTATGTATTGTCATATCATATCTCATACTTATGTAACGGGAAATTAATCTTATGTTTATGTATGGAGATTGGGGATTTTTCATAAATTAGGGGATTCTGTTTTAAGTTAGGGGTTGGGGATCCTTTGCAAAGATGGATTCCATTTATTTTTTGGGATTGGGATTATAGCTCACAATAGGGATTCTGTGTATTATTGGGGATTACTCACAATATTTTTTTTAAAAAAAATTGAATTTTGACCATTCTATTTTTTAGTTTCAAAAAATAATGAATGCAATTTTGGTTATATTTTTGTCAAAGATTTTGTTTTAATTTGTAATATAAAATTTGTATAAACAATTGAATTTATATTTATTGATTTAATATTATTTTTATATAAAGTTTATTTCTCAATTTTTTTATTTATTTTTTGTGAGTGATAATTACAAATTTAGATTATTCATCTTAATTGGTTTGATCACGCTATATTTGATTCTATGAATTTTTTTTTATATACAAAAAAGATTGCATTTACACCACATGCGATGAGTTGCAAGTGAAATTATTTGATAGATGTAAATGCATCTAATAAAAATGTAAATGTAATATTTATATTCTTATTAATTATTAATTTGATAAAATAGAGACATTCAATGTTGTCAGTTCCGTTGTGGTACCACAAATACACTCTACCTAGTGGACGGTGGTCCAATGACTGCTGACACTATTTCCACATGCAATATATGCTAACAACAAATGAGTGAGCACCATTTAAATTGGTAGGCTAAACCGTATAATGGTAAACACAGCCCGCTCACCCGGTCCTTAATTGAACCATATATAATTAGAGATAAACTCATAAACTGCCTATCTCATATATGTCTTCTATATATTAACAGCACAATTAACCTTTTAAATAATCAGGTTGGAACTATTTAGCCTATTTTGTTTCGGTATACTTTAACAACTTTATACCTTAAGTAATGATCATAATTCCAACCTTATTGAACAGATTAGGTGCATGCCAATATTGTTGGCGTCTAGGATTAATATAGGAACAAAACAAAACAAAACAAAACAAAACAAAACAAAAAAAAAAAAAAGAAAAGAAGAAGAAGAAGAAGAGTTGGCATATTTAGCCTATTTAGCCAATTTTATTCTTTTATTGCTCATGGAAGAATAAAAATCTTAGACAAACATAGTGGCGAGTCTACAAAATTATAACAGAAGCTCTTGAAAAACTATTTTTTGAAATTAGGGGGTTCACATCATTTCAGAAGTAAATAAAAAAGAATAATATAACATAAAATCCAATTACAGTAAGCACTACTCTTTGAAATTTTAAGTTCAAATAATACATGGGAGCGAATGGACAAAGGCTGCTATGCCAGGCATCCCCACTGCTGCTGTTGCCTCGTTTAACCCTTTACATCCCTACTACTCCCCCTACAATTGCTGCCATTGCTGCACTGATTTTAAGATGGAGAAAAAGAAGAAGATACGTATATATATTGGTTGGCATTGAAAAAACATAGTCTAATAAGTAACAAAAAGAAAAAAAATAATCTAATAAGTAAAAAACACACAGTCTAATAAGTAAAAAAAGAAAAGAACAGAATATATATGAGTTACCTGGTTCGTTGAAGAAGATGAAGATGAAGAATTAGAAGAAGAAGAAGATACGTATATATAAGAAAAAAATGGAGAAAAAGAAGAAGATACGTATATATATATATTGGTTGGCAATGAAAAAGAAACAAAAAAACACACACACACAGATAATGTATAAAAAATAGAAACAAAATAGAAACACAGTCTAAGAGAGAAATAAGAATATTGAGAAACCATGATCCAACTCAATAACTTAAGTTACCAAGTGGAGGGTCTCTAGAACTTATTAACCAAGCTTGGGTGGTGCGAGAAACCGATGTGGGACAAATCTTTCAACACTCCCCCTCGCGTACAGCCCGGATGTACGCGGGCGATGAAACTTTGAGCCAGAGATTTGGTAGGCCTAGGAGTTTTTGGATAAAGAGGCCCCCGAGCATTGAGACATGGGATAGATACCGCATGTAGCCAGGATTGTATGCAGGTGGACGAACCTCGAGCCTGAGAATTGGTGACCCATGGGTTTGCGGTGAAAAGGGCCCTGGGCAGTGATACGGGAGTGAAGGGAATGGAAAATATGAGCCCACCCAAGACCTAGCTCTGATAACATCCAAAAACAACGCCGCACGCACCGTCACGCGCCGCCCTATTCCCGGCGCGTCAGATTTACTCGCAAGGCTTCATTCCACGCGCCTTCACACGCCGAGCCTCAACCAACCCTCATTCCGTGTTGTTGACGTTAACTGACGTCAGCCCTAGTTGACCAGACCTGACCTGCCACATTAGACTCCGACCCGTCAACCATTGACTGCCACGTCATCGCCTTGTCCACATCAACATTAGTTGCCACATCAGCACCGTTGACCGACCCGTTGGCCATCAATTTTCATGTAATTCCATTTTGACCCTTCAACTTTCGGGTAATACCATTTTCACCCCTCAACTTTCATGTAATTCCATTTTGACCCCTCAACTTTCGAGTAATTCCATTTAAACCCCGCAACTTTTGGGTAATTACAGTTTTGCCTCTAAAACTTTGTGAAATTACAGTTTTGCCCCTACCCCATTAATTTCGACCTCCTTAATCCATTTTTGGGCTCCATTTTTCGAGATACTGCTTCTATAATTGAGTTTTGAGTATCATGGCCCCTCCAGGTATCATAGTTTTTCTGCCATTGCCTCTGCCACGGAGAATTTATCTGTTCGAGATCCTCATTCCCCTATTACCATTGCTGGTCTTGAATCTTTTCTCAAGAAGGTTGTCTCATATTCTAATACTACTTTCTTTCCTGCTCTCTCTGCTACTACAACAGGTAACTCCTCTTGGTTCTTTGATTCTGCATGTAGCAATCATATGACCCCTGATCCTACTATTTTCTCTATCAAAAATTCTACTTCTCATATTCTGCCCATTCATACTGCCGATGGTTCCCACATGCAAGTAAGCCATACAGGATAAGTTTCTCACTCTCATATATCTTTTTTCGATACATATCTCATTCCCAAACTCACTCTTAATCTTATTTCTGTGGGTCAACTTTGTGACATGGGTCTTACTATTACTTTCTCTCGTTCTGGTTGTATTGTGCAGGATCCTCAGACCTGACAGACTCTTGGGACTGGTCTTAAAGTTGGTCGCCTGTTTGAGCTCATCAATCTGCACACCTCTTCTCCATCTCATTCCCATCATCCGATTGCTGCTCCAGCTCCTTCCACTTCCTCACTCCATTTATGGCACTCTCGTCTTGGGCATATATCGGTTGGTCGTTTACGGTCTTTAATATCTAGTGGCTCTTTGGGTTCTGTTAGTCATGACCATTTAGAATGTTTATCTTGTCAACTTGCAAAACAACCTGCCTTACCATTTTCTCATAGTACTTCTATTTCTTCCGCACCTTTTGATTTAGTTCACTCTGATATTTGGGGTCCTTCTCCTGTTCTGACCATGGGGGACTCAAAATACTTTGTGATCTTTATCGATGATTATTCTCGTTACACTTGGCTATATCTCATGCGTAATCGCTCTGAACTTGAACAGATTTATTATGATTTTGCACAAATGATCAAAACTCAATTTTCTTGTCCTATCAAAGTCTTTCGTGCAGATAATGCCATGGAGTATCGAGACTCGGATTTTCTAACTTTTCTTCGTACTAATGGTGCTCTTCCCCATCGCTCTTGCCCTGGCACCTCTCAACAAAATGGGCGTGCTGAACGTAAACATCGACATCTCTTGGATACAGTTCGAGCACTTCTCATTTCTTCCTCTTGTCCTGAGAATTTCTGGAGGGAAGCTGTCCTCACTGCTGCGTATACAATCAATCGTGTTTCTTCCTCCTTATGAGCGTCTATATGGTCATTCTCCGTCTTATAATCATCTCAAGGTTTTTGGGTGTGCTTGTTTTGTTCTTCTACAACCTCATGAGCGTACTAAGTTGGAACCTCGCTCTTGTCTCTGTTGCTTCTTGGGATATGGTATAGAACATAAAGGTTATAAGTGTTGGGATCCCATCTCTAAACGTCTTCGTGTCTCTCGTCATGTTGTATTCTGGGAGCACAAAATGTTTTCATCACTCTCCAAATTTCACTTACATGTTCCTCACACACAGTCTTTCTTTACTAATTCCTCAATTCTATTATTTCCTGATGATGCTGATACAGGTCTCGAACTTTCTACGACTGCTCCTGAGGCGCCTATTTTGTCTACGAATCCTGCCCCAATACCATTCTCCGCCACTACTGATGTTCTTTCGTATGATCCTGCTCTGATACCATATTGAGAAACAATGATCCAACTCAATAACTTAAGTTACCAAGTGGAGGGTCTCTATAACTTATTAACCAAGCTTGGGTGGTGTGAGAAACCGATGTGGGACAAATCTTTCAACAAAGAAGAAGAAGAAAAAGATAGAGAAAAAGAAGAAGATACCCAGTCTTTGGAAGCAACAGCAGTAGCGTGGAACTGTGGAGAAAGAAAAAAAGATCCAGGCTGAGAAGTTTATAAAAAAAAAAAACAGTCTAATAAGTAAAAAAAAAAAAAAACAGAATATATATGAGATACCTGATCCATGGAAGAATTAGAAGAAGAAGATACATATATATAAGAAAAAGATGGAGAAAAAGAAGAAGATACGTATATATATTGGTTGGCAATGAAAAAAAAAAAAAAAAAACCAGAAAACACACACAAACAATGTATAAAAAATAGAAACAAAATAGAAACACTGTCTAAGAGAGAAATAAGAAGAAGAAAAAGAAAAAGATGGAGAAAAAGAAGAAGATACCTGGTCCTTGGAAGTGGCAACAGTAGGGTGGAACTGTGGTGAGAGAGAAAAAAATCCAGGCTGAGAAGAAAAGTCGGACTGCTGGAGAGAGAGAGAGAGAAGGCGTAGAGAGAGAGAGAGAGAGAGAGAGAGGGAGAGAAGAGGGGCCTTCACCTATTACCCTTATAAAATAAATTATCTAAATTCAAAATTGAAATCAATTCTTATCTTAGAGAGAGAGAGAGGAGGTTATCTGCTTGGAGAGAGCTTATCTTATAATATGAGATTTTGATAAAATAAAATAAAATCAACCAATGAGAATGAAGAAATGGAGAGAATTAAGGAGATAAGAGAATGAAGGAGGGAAGCATTCTAGAGCCGCCACATCAGCATAGAAAATTGCTCTATATATAATAAGAATATATATATATACAGAGGTGCTGTTATAAGGTGCACCTGATGCATCTTGCATCAGGTGCCCTCCTCTACAGGCACTTGTGATTAAAATTTTAAAAACTGACCGTTAGATTAGATACCTTTATAATGTATGTCATGTCTGTCAAAAATCACAGTGATCCAACAGTTGGTTTCTGAGAAAACTGACTGCTAAAAAATGATAACATTTTAAAGAACAAAAAAATCATAGTTTTTTAGCTATCAGTTTTCTCGTAAACCAACCGTTGGATCACTGTGATTTTTGACAGACATGACATACATTATAAGGGTATCTAATCTAACGGTCAGTTTTTAAAAATTTTAATCACAGTGATCCATCCGTTGGATTATATATATATATATATATACCTTCACGTGCTATTACCCAGAAAACAGGGAAAAAAAAGTGATCTTAATGCGACATAAAAGAGATAATATGGGTACCAGTGTTATTAAACCCGGACCGGCCGGTTCAACCGGGAACCGGTCCCCTATCCGGCTGGTTCAACCCACAAAAACCCGTTTTTGAAATAACCTGTTCAACCCGGCGGTCAAAAAACCGGTTAAAAAACCCGTCAACCCAGGTTTTTTTTTTTTAAATAAATAATTTTTTAAATTTTTTTAAGGTGCTAAAATGACTAAAATAGTCCCAATATTTGTAATGTATGCACATAAATTCAAATATATGAATTGATTGTACAAACATTTTAAAAAAAATTATATTTTGAATCATTTATAGCTTTTATTCTAATAAATAAATAAATAAATAATATATTTATGACGTCACGGTTCAACCCGGCGGTTCAACCGGTTGAACCGGTTGACCCTTAACCCGATAACTTTTCCGGTTCGATGAACGGTCCGGTTTTTAAAACACTGATGGGTACTAAGTAGTGACCCATGTTCTTGGAGGCCTTGTGAATTTGTAACTAAATTCACGGGACACAAGGTAATTTAGATAACAAATATGGTTGACCCATCAATCTCATTTTGCAATAAAAGAGCTTAAGCTAACTTTTGAGATCACAGTAGAAATCCACCATGGTTAATGACCATACATATTCACATTTTCAAGAAATGATGAGGTTTTCAGTTCAAACATACGAAAATGCACCAATACCCATTAATTAATATTAGGGAGGGGTTCGCGTTAGGATAGGTTTTTATCATTCGAACCCAAAAAAACTACCCTAGGCCGGCAAGGTTATCTATTTGAATTTAGCTCTTTGGAATTACTGGCAAGGTTATCTATTTGAATTTAGCTTGTTGGAATTAGCTTTTAGGATAAACAAATCAAACCCAAACTTTATTCTTGAACTCATTAATTTGTCAAGATAAGCTCAATTTGTATACTACTTTGTTCAATAAACTTATTAATTCTTTAAATAATCAATCTACCCGGTGAGTTCAAGATTATTCAACTCAACTCCGTTGAGCTCATTTACATAGGCACCCCCAACAGGGAAAGATCGTACGAGTTTCTATGGAGCTTGTGTCTTCCTAAAACCAAATGTGACGGGCCGATTAACTTGGGCTGAACTAGGCCCGAATACATAGTTAAATTTTTGGGATTGGGTCGGGTTGACTTTGGCCAGCCAATTCCTAAAATTTTCTTTCGGTCCAATACAGCCCGAAGCCTTCCCACAGGCACAGCAAAAGAGGTAGGGTTTTGTAAGTTGGCTTGAGGTTGGGGAGAATCAGCAAAAGAATGGAGGGCAGTGCAGAGGAGGGCGTAGAGAGAGTTGTAGACTCAAAAGACTTACAGCAACAGAGCAAAGCCCTTGACAAGCTCACAGACCATGTCGAAGATCGTCAGCTCAATTCCACCCGTGTTCAAGAGGTTCTCTCTCTCTCTCTCTCTCTCTCTCTATATATATATATATATATATATATATACTGATTTTTTTGTTGATTTTATGGTAATGTTCCGTTTGGTTGCTGAGAAAACGTAGGAAAAGAAAACGAAATTGAAATTTTAGATCTTAGGTTTTATTTAGGACCCGAGAAAACAAAAATCCCACTTTACTGATCCTATAATTCTATAAATAATTTTGCTTAGTCGGGTTGAGTATTTTATTTTGGAGAAACAAAAGCAACAGACTACGTAAGAATAAGAAATTTGTTTTCTTTTTATTTCCTCTGTTTTCCCAGCAACCAAACAGAGGGTCAGTAGTACTTGTTATTTTTACCACTAATAGCAATATACAAACTCTGAATAGGGGTCTGAGTACAATAATTAATTTGCGTTATAATTACTGGGTTTGGACGAGAATCGTGAAGAATGGTAATAGAAATTGAAAAGAACTGTATGTAGAGTTTTGTTTTTTTTCCTCATAATTGTGGTGTGATATGGCAGGCTATGGCATCAATTGCTGCATCTTCCGAAGCCGACTGGAATGCTATGAGAATGAGGTAAGGATTTTAAATTTTATTGAGCCAATGAGTGATCCTAGGAATATACATTTAATATTCAGAGGAATATATTTTGATTATTATAAAATAATTGCCTTTGACGGATTCAATTCTTTATTATGAGAATTGATATCGCTTCCCGTTTCTTATATGATCATATCTTAGCAGAAGTGATTTTATTTTTATTTTTTTGCCACTAGATTTTGAACAAAGAGTTTCCAAAAATAAACATGCAGATTTGCATTGTTTGTTGTTTACTCCTTTGTTTCCGAAAAGAGATTGATTTTCAAAAGTGGAACCAAGTACACTTTTAGGCTCTTAGCAGGGCCTTGTGCAAAAAGTGTTGCTTTATGCATTTTCTATTTGTTTAAGCAATGTGATGTCTCTGCTCATTTAAACTTTGCTCATCTCTACCATGCCACTGTTGTCCAAGTGCTAAAGTTGCACCCTTTATAGTCTGCAAATGGGTGACAGTTAGGGCCTCCTCACTTGTGATGATTTTATTTGTTTCAATTCTTTGCCAATCAAAGAGAATTGCAAATCAATAGGTTTAAGAAGAAGAGAACTTACGGAGCTTTCTTCAAAAACAACTTCATTTTAATGACTGTCTCCTCTATAGTTTAACTTCTTAGACTAGAATTATGGTCCTGAACACCCATCTGCAAATAGGAGGAAATGAGGTCAGTGCCCCATCACAATATGCAACTTGGCAAATGTCCTTGGAGTAGTAGTAATTGAATATACGTGTTATCTACCGCGACAGATAGAAGATATGTGTTCTATCTTTTTGTCTATCAGAAAATGTAAACTCCATTATCATATTGTAAGATGTCTTAAATAGTGACATGATAAATATATGATGGACATTAAGTACTCAATCATTTAGTTTTATTTGCAATAACTGCTTGATGAAAGGTCCAAATTCCCAGCTCATTTTGCTTGCTTCATCTTCCCTTTATCTTTATATCTGCTTGATTTGGGAATGCTTGCTTACACCTTCTCTCCCTTTTTCTTGTAGCTGCAGTTCTGGTATTAGTATCTGAGAATTCTAGCTTTATGTGTTATCTTCATTATAATTCTGATGTATTATTGCATTTCTGAACTTTGAACTTATTAGCTATTCTCTGAAAACTCATTATATATTTTCAGTGAGTAGTGAATATCTTTATTAGTCGGGAACTGAAGCATAAAACTTGATGCAAACACTTTCAGATATTATATATGGTATAATATACAATATAATATGACATATAACTTTTGGGTTGGTTTACACACTTCTCTGACTGCTTGCCATTGCTTATCTGCTTTAACAAATATGGCCTCTATTTTGTACAGGGAGAAAGAACTGGCTGCTGTTAAGATTAATGCAGCAGATGTTGACATAATTGCAAATGAACTAGAGGTTAGTTGCCTCAAATCTTTCCTTGCTCTTTAAACTATATTCCTTCTTATCTGCCCAAGGCATTTGATATGTTTTCTCTTTTGACATTGCAAATAGTTGGACAAGAAGGTGGCTGAGAGGACATTACGTGAGCACAAAGGCGATGCTGTTGCTGCAATCCGACACTTGCTTCGCTAGAAAGCCATTGGAGCAAACAAGGTTGCGGTTTTTTGAAACTTGCAGAGAAATGGTGGATATATACAGCTACACTGATTTGTCAGTATAACTTATTCAAAACCAAGAACCTGTCTATGAGAACACTCTTGTTATGCTTCTAACATGATTGTATTTTGCATCTATGTCCGTGTCCAGTGTCCAGTGTCCAGTGGCATCACTTTAAATGAGTCGATGATTGAATGAATTTGTTTTCTATTTTCCCTAGATTTGAACCAGTTTGGTGTCTTTTGTTATACTCTTTAACAGTAGAGAGTCAAGGGAACTAAACCCCATGTTATAAGATCATGATCCACCATGAATCTGCTATGTTTGCTCTTTCAATTTTATAAGGAGAGCTTTTTGCTTACTTGAACAATTTTTTACATTATTTTTCATTTGCAGAGGATCAGGTGCCATTATTTAATGGATGCTTTTATGGTAGCATAATTTGAATCAAGTTGTGATGTCCAACCCATTTCCGTTGTAGAATGGGTGCTGAAGTTCAAGGGTACATTGAATACGTCTTTAGTTAGCTAAAGTTGAATCATAAGTTCAAGGGTACATAAGTTGAATCATAACACAATTAGGGCTCGTTTGCGTTAGCTTTTGTTAGAATCACTTTTGAATAACTATTTCTTCACATATTTCTTTAAAATTTCATTCAAACCATGTTTTCATATATCAAAATTTTCATATTGATAAAAGTTGGGGCTTTCTACCTTTTGCCTTGATCACTATTAGTATGAAAATTTAATCACTCATCCTACCATCCATCAAGTTGTTTAAAAGTGATTAATATTTCTCCTCTTAGATCAAGTCAAATTTTAAGCTTCAAAAGTGAATTTTAAAAAAACTAATGCAAACGGGTCCTTATTAAACTAAGGTTGGTTAGTGGCGAAGACGTCTTTAGCTGCTTCCACAATTTTTCGAGTAGATATTTTCATTTAGTTTCCTCGGATGGCAATAGAAGCAACCAAATATCATTTACAAATATAATTGCCCTTAGTAAGCTCTACGTTATTTTAGTTGCATACATTGAAGGAGCTGTTCTGTCCAGCCTATTTTCGTGTCCTGGCATCCAGGACTTTACAAAAGAAAGCCCTTTTTCGCCAATTTTAATATCTGCAGAATTTTTCAGTTAGTTATGGTTTATAAAGTTAGAAATTGGTGGTATGGCAAAATTTCTATTTTCAATAGCGATCACAGCGTCCAGGGAATTTTGGGAATCACTGTCAAGTCCTCGTCCTTCGTTCATATTGGGAACTTGTTGATGGAACACCAATTTGGAATGCATGCACAAATATTATGCTAACAGCTTTCCATTATATCTATCATTACATTCAAATCTCACCATTTAGCCTTAGAGCAGCTCTTGAAACCATGCCGGTATGCTAAGTCGGGAAGCTGTGTTGCCAGAAATGGTTTAGACATTGACTGAGACCCAACAATAATTTTTACTCTATTTACTCGTAGGAAAATTGAAGGGAGGCTTTTTTTTTTTTGTACAGCTTTCTTTGAGTGGTCGTAGCACCCATATAAATCTCAAATTGGTAAGAAATTATCCCAACCACATGAATACATCACCCAACACCAATGAGTCGATGTCAGAATATAATGATCTCAGAAAATAACAATCACCACACGACGAAGCAATCGCCATCAAAAACAGGCATGTCACATGCGAGAGAACCACTCTCTTTCTCCCTTTTCCTTTCTTTGTCTGGCTATGGTGAGCCGAAATCTGACTGACCTCTGTGGTTCTAAAACCTCCAAGCCATTAGTGGCGACCTGTGGTAACCGTCTGCTTAACCAGCGGTAGGTGCAAATGTTGGCCTAAACAAAAACAAAGCCGATGCATCTGCTGGCAATATTGCAACACAACTAAAGCAAAGGCATGCATGAGTTGAAACTACAGTTCTTTTTGGTTGCTATCTCCAGTGGCGGAACGGGCCGCCTGGGACTGAATGGTATACTGCCTCTGCAGATCCTTGAACTTTTCCAGCAGTTCCTGGAATGTTGGCCGGCACTGTGGATCACTGGTTTTGACAAATGTCAGCACATTAGTTAATCTCAGAAGTAGAATAATTGAACATTTTTCTATAACAATAATTTTTACTGGAAAAAAAATGTGAAGAGGATAACCTATTAATCTGACAATTGGTTATAGGCATGTACTTATCAATATCTATTACGAGGGTTACTTTAGTCTCCACCTTGCCAACCTAACCCACACATCCGAAACTACCTTCACAAAATGACAGACAACTGCAAGACCAAACTCCCAATATTTTCTTATATAATAGACAAATTCCCAGGCCCAGATCACCCCAAATAAATTATCTTAATTTCTAAATTTATGAGACGTGCGTGCGCATGCTCAGAAACGCACACACACACACAAAGACACAATTCAACCCCATCAAAGCCTTATCCTAATTATTTGGGGTCACTTCATGAATCCTCCATTTAGATCTGTTTTGGGATATATGCAAACAAGCGGGCACTGCACATTCTATCTTGGACTGGAAAAGCCTATTGGGATAATTCCAGTAAAACAAATATAGTCCAATAATATCAGGAAATGCATTCAGTGGCAGGTCCAGAATCCAGAGGAGTGGTACATGTAATTCACAATAAAATACCATGGAGGCTGCACATGTAAGCATCATCAACTGCTCGTTGGAGCGTATCTATTGACCCCAGCAGTTTTTTGTAGGGGGTGAAAATTGCTCATAGTAAAAGCTTATCCTAGGCCATGGAGGAAGGAAATCAAACAGGATACCAAGCATAAAGAAAATAAGCACCTGTGCCAGCAGCTCTCAATTATAGAAACCCACTGTGGATCCACGTCTTTTGGAATCTCTAACCGTTGGTTCATGAACCCTACAGCTCCAATCACCTGCAAGTGTCTTAAAAAATTGTTGAAAATTGTTTTTTCGTATGTGCAGTGCTACACAACATGCAATGTCCGTTTTTCCGTCAAAAAAAATGGCACATCAGTTAGATTTCACTCAGAGCACCTATTCCACTTCTTGCCAGTACAATAAATCAGTGAAGTATTTCTCATCACAGCAGTTTGAAATTGTAAATAAAAACAAGTTCTTTTATGAATATGTAAGTGATATATGCTGATAAACTTATATAAGATGAAAGTAATGTCATGATTTTTTTTTTTTTTTCTTTTTTTCTTTTTTGTGGTAAGAATGCACTGATAAGTTTCCCAAATGACAACAATACCTGCATCGAGTTGAGATTATCCCAAGGGATCTTCTCGGTGGCAAGTTCCCATAATATCACACCGTAGCTGTATACATCAGACCTAGTTTCCAAATAGTAATAAGAAAATTTTAGTCCAGAGAGAGGGGGAAAAAAAGGAAAAGCGAGTAAAAAAAAAATCAGAGCAGTTTAAAATTATCCCAGCTTAAAGATTGGGACATACTTCTCATCTGAGGGTTCATTACGAAGAACTTCAGGGGCCATCCATTGGGGCTACAAAACAAGAAGACAGTAGATTGTGGATCAACTGAGAACCGAATTTTTAAGTAGCATCACATGAGAAAATTTGGACTATGATCAGACTGATCCAAATAAGAGGTCATAAGTTGCCAGTTTAAGTACCGTTCCTTTTCCAGTTTTTGTTGTGAGATATGTTTCATGTTTGAGACGTGAAAGGCCAAAATCACCAACCTGTTGAAATGACAAATAATGCGATGATTACTAACCACAAGGGGGGAAATTGCATAAAATTAAATCAAAGAGGTAACAAAGGAGACTAAAATTACAAATGGACAAAGAGGTTTGCATAGAACAAGAGGCAGACCTTCACAGTCCAGTTCTTATCAACCAGAAGGTTTGAAGACTTCAAATCACGATGAATGATAGGTGGGTTGAAATGATGAAGGTAATTCATGCCTCGTGCCTGTAAAAGGGTTGGACAATAATTAATGTGATATGAACATCGCAAACTTACTGATTTAATTGGAATGACATGATCTTTTCCATATACAAAGTTACAAACTGGATCAACACTCACAATATCCAAAGCCATGTGAACACGCCGTCTCCAATCTAGTCTGGATGTGTTTCTTTGTAATAACCGAAATAGACTACCACTGCACAAAAATAAACACATAGAGAAGCCAGTTAGCCCAAGAAGTGCAACAGACATTTGAAAGGACTTCAAATCAACCAAAAATGAATCAAACAGAAATAGTGCGATATAAATTATTATGTCTTGTTATTTTAGGTAAGACGCAAAAATAATGACTAAAAGTGCTTGAAATATTGAGATTTTGGAAGGAAAATGGAAAATGAACCGTGGAAGGAACTCTGTAACAATGCAGAGACGCTGAGGTGAAGTGACTGCACCCATAAAGAGCAGAACATTTGGATGTCGAAGTCTTTTCATGAGAGATACCTTCATCAACAAAAACAACACTAAAATCAGTGTTTGACAAAAGAAACCTTAAAAGACGAATACGTTAACACATAATTAATTTTAAACGGTATCAATATGAAGGACAGGAACTGCACTAGCTACATGAAGAACAACTAAACATCCTTAGGTGGCTACATCCGCAAACATCCTTCTAAAACATTCACTACAAAATAACACTATTGACGATATACAAGAATAATTAAATCCTCACGCCCACCACAATTTAATTGCAATATCAAAATGTGACATTTATGATCCAATCTAATGGAAAATAAAATATAGCAGGACAAAACCTATTCACTTTTTTTCCATTAGGTAATAATCAGTCAGTCTTCTTTGCACATGAACAAACCATCTTAGCCAACTTCCTCGAGTTTCACTGTGTCAAGTGTAAATTGATAGTTTGTGCCCACAAGCTTAAGCGGGACTGAAACAAACACACGACCTCAAGGTTGCTGTCAATTCAATCAATCAGTTTGGTGACAGGCTTGAGCTAAGCATATTTCTCAATGTTTCCAATTTCAATAAATTATAACGATGTCGAATTTCTAATTGTTCTAATAATCAGTTCATTCTCTTCATGTTCACCAAAGTTCTGTGGCCAAAATGTTCTCCTCTTTCACAAGTATATTTACATAGAGACCTCATAACAAAAACAAAATGCAACACAGGAGTTGATAGCGGAAATGGTTCCCAACATACATGCACCAGTTGTCCAAAATGCCAAAAAATGCTAATAGGAAGTGTCCTTGTTCTCATCACAAGGCAGAGATCTCAAAAAGGAATTTCATAATGTTCCAATCGAAACATTGATTAAATTCCAAGAAGATGGGGAAAAGTACTATGAACGGTGTGTTAACTAGAAGACACACCTCTTGTCTGAAAGAAAGTATCACATCATCTGAATATTCTTGCTTGGAGAATACCTTGACAGCAACATCCTGCAATCACATGAATATCATTCAACTGTACATGAAGATTAAAATATCCAGATCATTTTGTATTTATGTAAACTGAAGAAAGATCTCGGATGACAAAGCAAACATCATCATTTTTATAAAAATAAGACAGTGGCACCAACCTACTTCATACAGTGTGCATGCAAATAACATAGATTTTAGGTAATTTGAGTAATATTTTATCCATTATGCATAATATGTAGACAGTAGACAAAGCTCAAATTTGGCTAGAGAGTATAGGAGCTAATGGTCTAGTATATTACATGCTAGCTACTTATGCCACCTCTTGTCCATATTATGCATAATCTATGGACATGGAAAGACTTGGATTTGGCTAGATAGAACTTGATACCGCTACTTCTAATCTCAAAAAAAATAATCTGGATTGAAGAATATTGCTTTCATGCATCCTCTTGGCATTGAAGTTGTCATAAGGAAGAGCAAAAGAACATACTGATCCATACCACAGACCATGATAAACAGTTCCGCAAGAACCTGCAAAATGAAGTGGTTGGGGAGGGGGGAAGAAATATCAGAATGATTAAGTAGCCAAAACATCAAAGCATAAAATTAGGGACAAATAACCATAGATACAAAAGAAATGAAGAAAAATATGAAACAATAGCAATGGCCAAATTTGCAGCCGATTAAGGACCATATAAGTGGACACTTGGAGTTTTATGCATGTCCATTATCCTTTTGCTCACCTTAGTAATGTTATTATTTACCTGAGATTATCAACATCCAACATTGATGCAGAGAGTTATAGAATTAGGAAGAATTATATATAGGAAAGTGGTTCCACTTCGCAGCATTTCAACAATTCCTCACATGCTTTATCAGCATTGAGAAAATAATAGTTACTGAAAATGGACAAGATCAATACTCAACAAGTGTACCCAGTGTATTAAAAGGATGATTACCTTGCCCAATCTGTTCTCCAATCGTCAGGTCTTCCCACAAGATTTCATAATCCAAGCAGTCAGTTTCCACGTCCACTTTATTAACAGCACTACTGGTGGTACTTCCACAACTACTTGCACTGCTTGTGCTGTTAACATTAAATGAGGAGGACCAGGACCCTGAAGCCTCATAATTGACAGGTCGATTATTTTCTCCCACCTGGCTTTCTGGTTTTCCACCCAAATAGTTACTTTTCTGATGAACCAAGTCATTCTCCTGATCATTGTGCAACCAGGGCCAAACAAAACGGGTGGTCCTAGCCTCTGACCCTTCCCGTTCATTCCCCTTCCATGGCCATGATAACCCTTTCCTACCCATCCATGCCTCTGCTTTTGAGGTAATAATCTTGTGGATCCCAGGTTTCCCTTCACTCTCATCGCCAGAATCTCTGAAGAATTTTCCTGGCGACTTCTCCTCGTGTGCAACCTGAGAAAATACACCAAAATGCAATGGTGGTATATCACCTCTTGGTGTACTTGCTCCACTAGAATTTGCATCCTCCCTATGGTCAGAGAGAGCCGCATCTGAGAAACAGTGATCGGCGGAATGATGACTATCTCCACTCCCACCTTCATGATCAACATTATTCTCTCCAGTCCTAACTCTTGCCCGAACTTTGTTGCTCACCTTTGAACTAACCTTCGAAGCCTGTTACAGTGGTTCTAGCAATCAAAGATAGGCAACACTAAAAAAAATAACAAAAACAAGAAATTGATGAGACTAACCAAATTTGATATTTTTGAGGTGATTGCTGCTTGTAGAGGTTGATTTGGATCAAGACCAAGTTTACTTGTAGTACTGTTTTTAAGCCGGCTAAAGCTAGAATCTCCTTCCAACTGCTTCGTCCCCGAAGACACAACTTTTGTTTCTTGAAAGGTCCGCGAATCACTTGATACACATATAATCCCAACCAAAGTGCCATCATCGTCATAGAATGGAGTGTTGGTTGCAATTGCTAGAAACCTATCCCCCATTTTATTCTTGACTGGAAACTGCCCAGTCCAGCTCTCCCCCAAGGTTACTCGATGTACTATATTATTTGCTACCTCATAGTCCTGGGCATCTATTAGGAGCTCAATGGCATCCCGGCCAAGGGCTTCTGCGGCAGAATAACCATAAAGTTTTTCAGCCGTTCGATTCCTGCAACATTAAATTTTCCAAATTGACAAAGTTCAGCATTTCCACCACACCGAAACCAACCTTAACTTGATTCAATAACATTCAACTACTAATTTTAAATGCAATTACAAGTTCTGTGTTCACTATTTGTACCAACCCAACTCAAAATCGCATTTTTCAAACCAAGAACAGCATTAATCTATACTACCAACAAGCTTAAATTACAAAACGAAACAATTTGCTAACACTCTTATACGCGCGCGCGCGCGCACAAACACATACATATACAACCACGCGAACAGATCAATAAAATGAGCGACAAAATATGCAAAGCAAGCCATAATTCAAGAAACTCACCAGTAAATTATGAGGCCATTGAGATCAAATATGTGGACAGACTGCCCCATAGACTGCAAAATATTCAAATACTGCTTATCAGAAAAATTAACAGCTGAAGGCCCAACATTACCGCCGCCATCGATGTTCGCCGGCTCATGACTCCGGCTCTCCCTCTGAAGCGGCGACGAATGCCGAACAGACGCTGAACCTTTCTTCCATGCCGCCGCAGAAGAGCCGTCGAACCCGCCACTGCCTTTTCTACTCGACGCCGCTAATCTCGACCGCTGCGGCGATGTCGAGTGCGACCTCTGTTTCCCCTGCTCCGATTTGTGATCGCCGGCGCCGGCGCCCGAGATCATGAGCTTGGACATCTCTTGTTTGAGGTGGGCGTGGCCAGCTTCGAGCTCTTGGATCTTTCTGAGAAGCTCTTCTGCTGGTGGAGTGTCCATCAAGAGAGCGAATTGTGAATTTGTGCAACTATACACAGCTGACAATCTTCAGAGATGTAAAGAAGCATGGGCTGAAGATGATAAGATTGACAGATTCTCGGATCTCTCTCTAATGTATCTCTGACTCACTCACTCTCTCTCTCTATATCTCTGTCTCTCTCTCTCTCTCTCTCTATATATATATATAAAGCAGTCAATTTCTGAATTGAAGAGAGGCCTTAAGCCCTCTCTTCCTTTGTTCCTTCTTATCTTTTTTTAGCTTCTTCTCTTTTTTAGGTTTATGCTGCTTTCTCTCTCTATAATTATCTCTCCTCTCTGTCTCTAACTCTCTCTCTCTCTCTCTCTCTCACACACATTTTGGACGGTTGGGTTTTGCTGCTGTCTTCTTCTCCATCTCATGATCGTCTGAATCTAACTATGCCGACCAGATGTTATAATATATAATACCAGAGACTACAGATGATATACCCACGCGCCTTAAATGCAACTGCAAGTCGTAGCCTATCACATTACATGATTTTAGGCTTTCGGTCCATCTGGAGGGCGTGTCTTTCACACGATCTACAGTAACGCCAAAGAGCACAGTCAGACTTTTTATTTTTTTTCATATAAGCATTTTGTATAATTAATATAAATAATAATGAATGGAATAGTAGGTGATTGGTGAAGACGGAGGTGGCCTGTGACTCCATGTGAGGCTTTTTCTTTTATTCTTGTGTTTTTTTGTGTGTAAGTAATCACACTGTGTGAGGCTTTGAGATAACCTAATGGACCCTCGTGTCAGACAATTTTTTCCCTCTCTCTCCAAAAATTTATTATAACTCAAGTCTTGAACCAATTATTATGGAATTTAATATTGGATGGTGCTAACTTTTTGGAATTGTACATTTTGATTGGACTAACTTAGGTCAGCCTTGTAAACAAATTACTCTAACCCATTCTTTTAACATGTTAATTTAGTTATACGTATATTACTATTTGTAAATGAGACATTTTGAATTTGAGTATATAATAATAGATACTCATTTCTTGAGCAATGATAAAGTCCACATACATGAATATAAGTTGTACTCATATCAAGGGTTATAAATTATTGTAGAGTACGTATTTTGAAAAATTGATCATTGGATTAGATACTCTATTTATAGATGTCGCATACACCAAAAATTACTATGATCTGATGTTAAAATTTTAAAATAAGTCTATGAAAAGCTGTGACCGTCGAAAACTATCATAGTTTTTTTTAGTGATATTTTTGAAAAACCGACCGTTGGATCACTGTAATTTTTTGCAGACGTGACATTCATAAGTACAGCTTCTAATTTGACGAAAATATGCATCACACAATGATATATAACTCTCCATGTGGACTCGATCATTATTCTTCATGTGTCGATATCTAAAAAAAAGTTTAAGAATAGGGGTATATTTTTTATAGTCACTTCTATCATCATTTATCGTATTGTTGAGTAATATGAGATGTAAAATTATCATATGATAAGAGTATAATTAATTATTTGTTATGTCGTTATAACAATATATAAATAGGGTGAGGTACCACCATTGTAATCAAACGGGAATCCTATAACGTTCAACACTAAAAAGAAAAGTTTGCTTTTAGACAAATAAAATAAGAAAGAATTATCCGATAAAAAGGGGAAAGAATCTTTGTTACCAATCATCGATAAAAGACTCCTCATCCACCATGGCTAAATTAATGGAAGAGGAAGCACAAATTAAAGAAGCATGTTGAGTTTTCACCTTGTTTTCCTCTTTTATATATATATCAAGTCCACATTCATGGCTTCTCTTTTCTCCTCCCTGTCCTGTCCCTTCTCTTTCTTTGTTCTTATCTTTGGCTTTTTTATAACCAGTTTCATCTTTGGAAGCAACACCCAACTTGCATCTCTTTCTCTCTCTCTCTAGAATTTTGTTTGTTTCTGTAGAAATTTGTTTGCGTGCTGAGCATGATTAAGAGCGTGCACGCACAGATTTTTAAGTGTGATAGAGACAAATTGCACTATCAATTTTTCTTGTTTTTCATTCTAAATAATGAAGCCATTAAGAAAGTTGAATTATATAAAATAAGTGTAGTACGTCTTTGCTCTCTAAGCCATAAGATGGTGCGAATCCTTATCTTTTGGGCAGAGTTTGTCAGAATATGTTGATAATACGTAAGCCAGCAGCATTTTAAAACTGTTGTTATTGACCAGGCAGGCAAGTTGCCCCAAAAATTCCATTACCCAGCTCAGGTTAAGCTGGGTTACATACAAGGTACCTACCATGTCTCTCCATATCCATCATTCCATAATATACTTATTTTATGTTGCTTTACCTCTTTTAGAATAATATAATAATATTTACTCGATCCACTATTTAGATTGCCACTTCTCTGCATTTCTTAAAGCTTTACATAGTTCCCACCTACTCATTTAGGTGGTCAGATTAGAAGTTTCATATTTTCACATAACTTAAGTTGCAACTTATTAAACAAATTCGAGTATATGGAAATACATCAGAGACGGATCGGATCGGTGAGCGGAGACCTTAACATTATAAGAGCTTACTAATTCAACCTTTTTGGTCTGGTTACTGAATGGATCAATCATCAATCTAACTATTGGGCCGATCAAAGTCTGATAACTACAAGTATTATTTATTTCCTCTCTCACGTAAAGTAAGACCCACGTAAATAAAGGCAATTTAATGTATGTCACAGTATGTTATTCTTCACAGAAAAAGTTTCAAGAACTATTGTTGAATTGACAAGGATCAGCAGTTCTGGAAATTTTCTTTAAGAAGAGAGTGTTAGAGAAAAAGTTGACCTGTGGATATACGAAGTCGGAATGATTGTGGTTGATGGGGATTGGGAGAGAGTCACAGTATGAATAGAAATGCAGCTCCATATTGCAGCACATAGGGTTTTATCATGTATACATAAGAAGATGACCATAATGCCAATGAAACCACCTGTTAAAGGGAACAATATATGCCTTGATGGGCCAAATGTAGAATGAGTGCACATCAGCTGCTCCTGTCTTTAAAATGATAAAATAAAAATAGACTTCCCACAAAATGGGAGAGCGGAGCAAAAAGGAAGATCAAGTATCCCTGCACTCTGCCATGCTGCCAATCTATATGGCTCACCAGGATTTGAGAGAATGCCTCTGTGAACAATGAATCAATTGACCAACCATCCGACTGAAATAAGCCAACAAAACCAAACCAACCACATAGCAAGCCATCCCTAGCTGTTCTAAACCAGAAGAGAAATCAAAGAGTGACTCCAAACAAATGTTCTCTCAGAAAAACAACTAGCTAATAATGAGAAAGCTATATTAGTCAAGTTGTCAGAATACTCATGTTACATAAATTTCACTGTCTAGTGCAGGCCAGGTTTTATTACAAAAAAGGGAAAAAAAGAAGGAAGAGAAAAACTAGTATCTAAGGGAATATACCTGAAGCAGCAAATATATTACAGTTATACTGGAAACTTGAGAAGACATTATACCAATAATACATCTAGAATACATAGTTACAGCTGCAAAAGGGATTGCCTCCCAATCGATCTGCAAGCCCATACAATCATGATGTTTTTTTTAACATGGATGCCACTACAACAATCTCACCTCAAAGGCCCCCCCATCCGTAAGATCTCTTGGAAGTAAGGCCAGAAATTAGCCAAATAGTATACATAAGAGTAGGTTGGTACTTTGGAATAGTGTCAGTAAACAGCAGGTGTGACTAACTTTCCAAAATAAGTAAAATGAAATATTCTGAGTCTTACTGAACACCCCTTGGCCAGTTCAGGTGCATATGTATGGGTAACCAGGTTTTGTGCAAACCATCCTCAGGGTGGCTGCCAGAAGAAATATCTCAGGTTGAATTTGAGAAAGTTCAAAAGTTTGGTGAGTCGCAGTGCCGGTAACCTAGTCAACACTCTTTGAACCTCTCCGAGGCATGGGAAGTTCAAGGGTGATTAAAAAGTAACATCTTTCTGACTCTCTGATATATTGGACTTCACCGCTCATAAGCTTTAAAATCTTCCGGCACATGCTCAGCCCTAGGCCTTCTTGAGTCACCCATCGACTACTATGGAACATATCTTGAACCAGATCAGGAGGAAGACCTTCACCAGGGCATACCATCCTTCACCAACAACACCGATATTAGTCAATTAAGTATCTAGCACATTAATAAGTTCCATGTTGTTGACAATGTGAAAAGAGGACAATATCTGTGCATCACAATTTGCAAGCGATCATCATTTGCTTCTTTCTGTATATAATTCATTGTTAATTTGTTATCAAGGACATAACAGATAAACAAACGTCATAACTAAAACTCCGATGGAGCTTGTCATCAATTAGCTGCAAACAGGAAGTGCAGAGGATCGTAATCTGATCCAACTTACATGCCTAATCAACCTCTTCATGAGTTAACTCAGTATATTTAAATTTGCCTTTAGGTTTTAGTTGGTATAAAGCCAAGAAAAAAATTTCAAGGGCTAAGCTGATTTGACCAAGGTATTGGATATGTGGTTCGGAGAGTGGATTCAACTAGATTCTGGTCAAGCATTTGTTGCATTGAGTCATCCCTCTGACTTAGTGACTTCTTTTCCCAGATCCTTTTACAGTGGTGGTCAACCAATGGCCTTGGTTTGTAATTACCTGCAGAGTTGATAACTTGACTCAATGGAACAATTGCTTCCTTCACAGTATGCTATGTTACAAGGACTCTTCACCTCACCCTGAAGTACCCGCACCCGATACTTGGACAAGGATAGGGGTACTCCTGCCAAATACTTCAAAATAGTGGAAAATCTTTGGAAAATAGATTAATCCGACACTTGGACACACACCCACACCCGGCACTTGTATCCAAATCCGTCTGACATAGGCTGTATGATGAATGACGGAGTAAGATATGAGAGTTTGGGCCAATTCCAGGTCTGCTAACTTTAGAGTGAAGTCTTTCTTCCATATGATTTCTCGGGTGAATCCTTCGGCGTCTGCTTGGATTGAAACTCCCTCTACTTGTTTGATCAGCAACCTTAGACAGGATTTCACGATATGTGCAAAGCTAGTCTAGAATGAGTGAACCACCTGTTACTTCATTGTTTACTTGCCTCTAAATTTAGGAAGCTTGTTTCCGGGGTTTGGAATCATGCAGATGCTTTCTTCTTCTTTAAATGAGGATTTGCTTTCATAGAAGGTGAAGTTCTGGAGCACAAAGGGCTTCTCATCGGGGTAAATCCCAAGGGTTGGAAGGAAAAAATCCATATAATATTTTAAGACACCATTCTTCGAATTGTTGGTGATGAAGAGGATTTTTTATCATATTCTTTCATGGGCTTCTACAACTAAAGCATCATTTGGTTAGCAATTTTAAATTACTTAATTAAATTACTTAATGGCTTTTGAAAATGAAAATTGCATTGATTTTTAGTTATTAAAAACAAGAAATTACCTTCAAAATTTCAACCAAACAGTATCTAAAGATTTGTGGAATTCCCTTTAGATGTTTTAATCCACAATTGAACTGGCTATTTTTGTCTGACTTTAGTATTGTATTAGTATTTTGTGTTAATTGTACAACTTCTACAATTTATTTCCAATGCAATACTCATAACTTATCAATAGAAAAAAATAGATAAATTACCTACTCATCAAATACTAAACCACACTACAACATTCTTAAGAGCTCCGAGGGGAAAAGGATTGAACAATCAAGGAATTCATTCAACAAAACCATCATAATCTTATGAAATAGAAAAGGGAATGACCAATCATAATTGATGGACAATTTTTCATTAGTAGAATGAACATATAAGTAGAAACGATCGTAAAAACAGCATCTGAGGCTAGCATACCTGAATTCAATATGCATCACGTTTATTTGATCTGAAACTTGCTTCATTCTTGGTTGAACTTGAATCTCTACCCATCCTTCTGGAGATGGTGCATATCGCACCATATTCAACAAGAAATCGGCCAAGACCTGTTGGATTCTCACTTGATCGCCATAAACAACCAGTGATTTGATTTCCTCTGGAATATCCCGGATCAATTGTAGACTTCTTTCCCTCAGCAATATCATTACTTGACTAACAACAGCATTTATGACACTCCCCAATAAGAATTCAGCCTTCTCAAGCTCCAACGAACTAATACAAGACGCCAAGAAGACGATTGAAAAATTAGATCACGGCCTCTCATTAGCAAATTTATGCTGGAGGTTAAATGAGATTCAACCCACACATGCACTTGAAAATGGTAGAAATCTATGAACAAACAAAAGAGAATAAATGCAAGTGTTCCCAGTCAAATGCTATCATATGGAATCGGTAGGAGACATGAAACAAATCTATAACAGAGCATCAGATGTTTGTTATTTATGTCAGCATCTTCATCAGATTTCCAAGCTGGAAAGCTTAAAGTAACAGAAATAAATAAAATAAATAATAAATTTACTTATGGATGGCAATAGATAGAGTAGAACGGTCCAAAGGATTCATGTACTCCGCCTATATAGTTGGGATAAAGTATTGTTGAGTTGATCGCAACTGTTCAATCCCTGTGGCCAAGAGATAGTTCTACTATATGACAAGATCTTTTTTCTTCTTCAAATTCCAAAACCTAATCAATATTACATACTTGTTTCACTTTTGAATTTCAAATACATGGACTCCTTAAACAAAGTGACCAAACTTAAGCAATGGTCTAGAAGAACAACTTTGAGAAAAATGGCAGTTCAAAGGCACTTTGCTAAAAGCAACAAAAACAAAAAAACATAAAAAAAATCAAGGCAATGTATTAATTTAAAACACAATAGGATACTTTGGTTAGGGAATCTAAGCTGTTTACCACCTGGTTTTTGCAAAGGTAGATCCTGTTACGATTCAATATAAGTGCAATCTTCTACATACGAGAAATTCCTCAGTGTATTAGTACTTGGTAGTAAATTACAAAAAGCAGAGTTTTTATTCACTCTACCCTTTGGCTTATCATTCCTCATATATTTCTGAGACATATTTTAAAAATCTGAGATATATTTTAAAAGTACAAACTACTTTGTGTGGCACTGACCGACATTAATCTGAAAGTTACGGCCCAGATTAAATGCCTAATTTCCTCAATTGTTAGGTAACACTAAATTAAGAGATGTTATTCCAGGAAATAACTAAAGGAAGCAAACTTAAATCACATTTCTAAGTTCTCATGTCAATACAGATATGAAAAAAAATGTTAACTTAAGACTGATATACTTCCCAGTGGGCAACGGACACGCTCATCCCAAAATTCTGTACCCAAAAGGCACAGAAACCTTGATTTATGCCTCTTTTCATCTTAAAAAGAAAAATCCATAAATGACAATAATAAACATAAGAGAAACTCACCCATCTTCAATGCTATCCAGATCCACATCCCTTATAATCTTCAACATTTGCTTTTCACAGGCAGCACTTGTCTCAAGAAACTGCTTTTGATCTTCAGTTAAGTCCGTAGCCTCCAGAAGCGAGTTAGTAAATCGTATACCACTTAAAGGGCTTTTTATTTCCTGGCAAATGTAAGCCAACTCTTTCATCCTTGCAAAGCATTTCTTCTCCTGTTGTCTCTGGACTTTCAGAGCTTGCTGCAATTCAGGACTTGCAATCTGCAAGAAGCAGAAGGCTCCAATGACTTGGCCCTCCATATTAACCCTCTTATTTGCTGTCAAGAGAACTTGCACATATTTTCCATTCCGATCGAAGAAGGAAAATGGGAACTTGTCTGAATCCTGTCCACCAATTGCATTGTGCAAGACAATCATGAATTTTGTCAACGCATCTGGGCCCTTGAGCCGACAGCAACCACCAAAAACCTCTCCAACCAACATCTTTCCAATGATGTCCCCTCTGGTCCATCCAGTGAGCTTTTCCATGGCAGTGTTCCACTCAGAGCAACATGTGTTCTCATCTGAAGCAAATATAGGAGGGATCAAAGGGTTGGGACTATGTACAATAGCCTTGTAATCACCTTGTATGTGGATGAATTTGTCCATTACCACTTTCTGACCAGTAACATCCTGACCGACAAAGCAAACTCCAACTATATTATTTGTGTAATCCTTGCTAGAGCAAGCGTTGATCACCACATAAACCGCCTTCTTATGTTGTTCAGAGCCAAATGTCCTCAATTTTATCTCTACATTTTTATCTTCTTCACCTGTAATAATTAAACTTAAGTGAGAAAATATTCCCTATCTTGCCAAAACAGAGATATTTTCAAAACCATCTTGCCAATGTGTATTAATTTCACAGCTGTCCAGTACCGAGAATGAAACAGTGACCTCCAAACTATAATACAAGGAGACTCTTTGTTTAGCCATGTTTTCACATAGAACACCATTTTGGGCAACAAACCCATGCTGAAATTGATATTGTTTTGAGGTCACCATGCTGGGAAATTAACACCCGTGTTGGAGACCAACACTCATACCAATGTCATTGTTGCATGGCGAGTAACATGATCAAATATCAAGGTACAAATTAGCAACCACACAAACAGGCATCCATTAGATTTCTTTTAAAGAAGATAGTGTTAAATTCAGTTCTTTAATCAATAAAAATTTGTGGTAGTTATAGGGATAAATATCAAATCATACTTCTCACTTATAGATAGATGTACATAATTTAAGGCAATATGAGCAACAACCATTATTATTTTTCTCTTTGGATTCAACGATCTTAAATGTACTTTAACCTGTCATATAAAATGCATAAATTATGCAATGGGCGAGTAAGAAATCTACATTGTTGATTAATGTCATTTAATTTGGGGGTGCTTGGAAGTATCGTGGAATGACATCATTTTAACCTGCTTTACATGACATTTGAAAAAAGCCAATTTTTGCTTTAGAAAAAAAAAAAAAAAAAATTTAAGGAGATCAGAAAATAATTTCATTTAGATTTCTTCCTGTCATACATTTCCACAGGACATCCAGACAATCCCACCCCAACCCACCCTATATATATATATATATTCTGGAATTGGAAGGGGAAAAAAAATAGATGTAAGACGACTACCTCTTAAGGCGCGATAAAGAAGCTTGTCAACAGTCTCTTCAGACTCCTTATAAACAAGATCATGAACCAAGGATTTTCCCATAGCTTCCTCAACTGAGAGCCCTGTCAATTCTGCAACCTTCGCATTCCACCCATTTATGCGGCCATCAATATCTACTGCAAATATGGGAGCTGTGGCAGTCTCTATCAACCTAACCATTTCTCTTGCAACAGAGCTCAGCTCATCTATCCCTTGCAACTCCAGATCTCCAAGCTGCGCATGCATCACAGCCTTAGAATTGCTCCCTTCAGGATCCCTAAATGAGTCTCGCAGAATAAGCTGCAAAGAGTGAATTGCGTCCATTTCTGCATTCTCCCATGGCAAACTACGGCTCTTAACCACTTCCAAAAATGCCTTGAATGAGGAACGTGGATGCATCCTCTGCCCATCATCCTTGTCCTCTGGGTGATGCTTTGCACCACCCCACTTGACCTCTTTTGCTGTGTGAGAACGGAACCAGAATAGAAAATCCCTTGAAGTGATATAAGCAACAGCCATCCCACAGACTGCATCACCCAGCAAGGACGCCCCAGGGTACCCAGCATCAGCTAAACTATCAGTGCTTAAACCTGTTGAGTCCCCATGGAATGTTAACAACCACTCTGCAATATCCTTTATCTGAGCTTCAGTAGGTGTCACACCCAGTGGGTGATACTTCCCTTGGTAGTACAGTGCTGCCCCATCACACTTCACAAGGTCCATAATACTGGGGCTTTGAGTAACAATCCCAGAAGGGGAGTCACGAAGGAGCATGTCGCACAAGAGAGTTTGGGTCCTCAAAACATGTTTTTCGGACAATTGAGATGCCAATTGCAATTCCATGTTCAATTGAAGTCCAAAAGCCTGCATTAGGAACTCACAGGCATAACGAAGAGGGAATGGAATGCAACGAGCAGTAGTGTGATGGCAAACAACCAGGCCCCATAGTCTCGTTGAATTTCGTCCACCCCCAGCTTCCTCGTCAGTTCCATTAATGATAACCGCCATGGCCAACGAAGCAATTGAGCCCATATTGGCCATGTACTGAGCATGGCAACCATGAGGGGCACGAAGTGTTGAACCAACTAAGCACAAAGGCTGCATAAGCGTTTCATCCTGAATTACACGAACAGGCGTGGCATTACAGTCCACTATCATCCTTACCCGGTTCTGCTTGAACAAAAACCTTGACGCCTGGGGAATGTCAGTGGCAGGATAATGCAACCCAATATACGGCTCTAAGTCCGGCCTTTTGCTCTCGGCCACAACCTCACCATGCTCATCCTCATGAAACTTATACACCATAACCCGATCATAGCCCGTAAGCTCCTTCACATTTTCAACAACAGTATCACACAAAAGCTTAATATCCCCACCAGGAAGGGATTGCAACTGTGAAATCGCGCGGACAGCCAACTTCTGGGACTGCACAGCGCCAGCAATAGACAAGGCAGGGTCCTCTGTCCTTGCAGGCTCCAAATCAATTACAATCCCCACATCAATCCTGTGCAAAATCGCGTAAAAGGGTTTTCCCGAATTCTTAGAATGAATCCAAACTGGGTTCAACAACGTAATTTCCCGAGCCCCAAATGCCTTTTCTAGCAGAATTATGCTAGAAGGGGTAAAAAGCGTCCGAACATCAGTCCCAATTGTCAGGATCTCAGGTTTCTCAAGGATGGGCACTGATTGCGGCATTAGACAGAGCCTTTCGCCGGCATTTTCACTGTAAGCGATGACATGGAAAGTGGCTTCGTCGACTGCAATCATACACCCAAATGGCTGTACATGCCCACCCCTTTGAATTTTCAATAAATATGCGGTGATTTGTTGTTCAGGAACAGACTGTGTTGTGGTTTTAACAGACTGTGAGTAATCAAATGACTTACCGGACCCTCCCGACTGCTCAAACACGGCGTGGAGCCGCGCATCAACTGTGTACTGGGCAATGGCTTTGCTTATGGAATCTGCGTTGTTGTGGGCTGCTCTCACGTTGCTTGTGCCTGATGACTGAGCTTGTTGGTGGTGATGTGAGTGAGATGCTCTGCTTCCTGAATCCATTACTGGGTCGTCTTCTACTTCGCTTATTTCTCACAATTCTCAGTGTTTTTTTTTTT
>JAESVK010000778.1:1315490-1337170 GCA_017140935.1 Hamamelis virginiana
TATGTACTTAAGTTATAGTTATTTATCGTATCAAGTAATTTGATGTAATTCATCACATTAATTGTCATGTAATTTCCGAAAAAGAGAACACTGATGTTATTATTTTTGTGGTTTTTTTTTTTTTTTTTTTGGTATAATGGATAGGAATTGAATTCTAATCATAGCCCATTTCTCTATATTTTCTTACCATTAAGGTAGTCCCAATGATTGATAATATAATTTTATGATATTAAAAAAATTATATATTAAAACACAATGGGTCAATTCAACTAGCAAGGGATGTTCAAATTTTTTTTATTTTTTTATTTTTGGGCATGTATGGATGTTCAAACTTCATAGATGCGTTTTAAGCTTGCTCTGTTAATGGTTAAATCAACAAACCAAGTATAATCATAATTTTAAGATTATCTCAATTTTTTGATGTGAACTGTAGAAGATAACACCTTCCCGTGAGCCTAGTTAGGTGTTGAGGAGAGATAGGGAAAAGGGTTAGGACTAAACTAGTTATGAGTTCAAATCTCATCCCATGTAAACGAAATCTTGAAAAAAAAAAAAAAAAAATTGCCTTCTTAGAGCATCTCCAATGGTCTCCTCTAAATTTGGGGAGCTAAAGCCAATTTAGCTTGCTACAGTGTCATTTTAACTTGCTACAATGTTTTTAGCTATAGTTTTGCCTAGACGAGCTCCAATTGTGCATTTTTCATTTTTTTTGCTTAACTACATTTTCCCCAATTTATCCCTATTCGTCCACAATAAATACATAATTATACATTCCTCTATCTCCCACCACAATTATCCAAATTTAACCAGAAAAAAAAATACAAAAAAAAATTAAAACTTAAAATGAAATGAAAAAAAAAATAAATAAATAAAATAGTTGCCGATGTAAGCTTTTCCTTTGTTCTTCATTTTACATTCTTCATTTTACAGTTTGGTTGGCTGGCAAATTTGGAGGGCATTTGGGTACTTGGAGGAAGAAAGGTGACATGGCACTTTTGGCTAGAGGCAAAAGCTCAGCCAAATTTGACTGAACTTTTAGCTCAGCTAAAATTTGAAGGGTGCTTTGGCTAAACCATTGGAGTGGGGATTTTGGGATTTTTAGCCAAAAAATGGCTATGGCTGATGGTTTAGCTGAAGCGTTGGAGATGCTCTTATTCTGTGTTTTATCTCCTTCCCATTTATCACTCTTTTCCTTTCTTTGGCCAAAATTTACAGTTATTTTCAAAAGGTTTTCTGAATTTCCAGCACCTTGAAATCTTGAACAGAGAATAGATTTGTTGTTGAGGACACGCGCCTTCCCAGTGCTTGTTAAAGCATCCATTTGGTTGACTGCAAATTAATTCCTTAATAGACAAACTTTTGTACCCACACGAGATTTTCCATTCCTGTTTAGTGTGCTTTTCGAGTTTTTGCATCCAATTAGAACTCGCATTGGATTACCATGATTTAAGAGTTTCAAGGGGAGAAAGCAAATAAAAATTGTAAACTTTAGCCTCCGTTTGGGTCTCTCAAAAAACCAGGAAAGAAGAAGTTCTGGGAATTCATTTCCATACAATTTTCACCACTTTCTTTTCTTTCATGGCGTTAGGGACTAGGTTGGGACTCGAGGAAAAGCCATTGACTGTGGCTTTCAGAATTAAAACCTTCTGGTAGAACATACCTTTCCAACAAACTGTTTGAAGTGCAAGATAAACCCGTGAGTCAATGTTACGTAAGGAACAAGGGCTGTACTTTCTTCTACCATTGTACACAAAACACCTGTGAGATTCGTACTTATCCACTGATAATTGCAGTACTTAATGAAGATATCATTTAGTCTTGTCTCAAAACAGTTTTTGGTAACAAAAGATGGATTTGGTAAATATTCAAGCTTATCTTGTTTACCAAAATGTCCCAAAAAGTAAAGGTATATGTCCCAGACAATAAAAGATGAACTCCATATGGAGTAACTTTTTTTTTTTTCCTTTAATAAATGATTGAGAAAACTCTCTTTATGAACTTTCATTAGAACTTACAAATGAAGGTGCTCAATCTGCCACCAGCAGTACAAACACTAGTCTAAAAACTGAACAACCATCCCAGTAAGTTGCAGACTCAAAAAACTTCGAAAGGGTAAAATGATTGTCAAAAGCAGGGGACCGTGGCATTGCACCTGCAACAGAAATGTTTTACTTGGTGTAAAGAACATCCTCCCATGGGTGACGGTAGAGTGGTTGCTTCAATCTCTTCTGGTCAAAGGTATGCCTGAGATGTTAAACAGGAATAAATCAATCAGAAGGAACTATATTGCTTGGGCATAAGAAAGATACACATATTTGCAGTAGAACACCTTTCCCCTACCCTCCCCTCCCCTAGCAGCTTAACTGAAGCTGGTTGCATCACTGGCAGATATTTACTGCTCTGGTGGACAATAATTTTTCAGAACATATGAAAGTGAAACCTAATCAATACCTTCAATCATTGAGTCCTATCTAAATTAGTGACTATGACACCATCTAATCTTAAATGGGGCCATATGGAGTTCAACTGTAGCACCCTCGTGGATTAAAATAAAAAAAGGGGCGATCTAAGGTCAAAACTCCAGCTGTTAATGGGTCAATGTCAAGGGTCTAATTATATGTTATTTATCAAGATAAAAAACTAAGCCAGAAAGTACAGATAAGATGATTCTGAAATGTAATCCAACTCACCCAATCAGACCGATGGAGCGTGCAAGCACAAAGAGCCCATTCAGATAGCCAATCTCAACAATCTCATCAATCTCTGGCTTGCTGAACATTCCACTGCCAGCAAGGAGATCCAAGAAAAGGGACCCAATTGCACCATCTACATTAAGGACCAGGTTGTTTGCCTTTGAGAGAGTGTAGGTTTCAACTTGAACAGCATATTCCATGTACTTCACAGAAGGGAAATGTGTGCGTGCAAACCGCTGTAGCAGCTCTACTCTCTTATCTCTGTTGTCCCCTCTCTTGATCCTTTCCCACAGTAAGCAAATAAGAGTTTCCCACATTCAGATTTAGAGTACAGCATGAAAGGTAAAAGATGCCAAGGTATGAAATTCAATCAGTCGAAGAAGCTCTATACCTGTGTCCAATTCCTGGCACACGAATGCCCTTCTTTTTCATACTTTCAACAAATTCGTAAGGTGAAAGACCCTGTCAAGACCCAGAATGAGAATAACATTTTAGAATCAATAAACCATCAGAGAATTCTATGATTTACCCTGGTAATGCCTATGAAAACTTACCCTGTCATAAGCATCCTTGAAGTATCTAGCAGCATCATCAATGGCCCCCCCAAATCGAGGACCAATTGTAAGCAAACCTGTTTCAGAAGCTTATTCACTTTACTTCTCCATCACGAATATAGTTTCCAGAAAGCCATTCCTTTCAGCAATTTAAGTGGAGATAATTTTAACATTTAAATGAATTGGCCATCAAATGGCCACTATTTACCTGAGACAAGGCTGGAAACTAGGTCTTTTCCAGCCCTTGCTGTTACAATAGTGTTATGAGCACCGGAGACGCAGGGACCGTGGTCGGCACATAACATGATGCAAATCTGACCAAGGTCACATGTATTAGTGAGACAACACTCGCAGAAATTAATTTTGCATCACAAGAGACAAATATCTCAATCCAAAATAGTAAACGAGACAGCAAAAGTAAACTGAATAAGAATTTTGAACTAATACAAGTTCAAGAATAAAAATAAGAAAAATGATAAATAAAAGCTCAAAAGTAATGAGACATCAACCTCAATAAAATGGGTACAGTAACGAGGAAGGCTGCGTTTGAACCACAGAAGAGAGATAACATCGCCAACACCATAACCCTGTTCAACGATGGAGGACATTGGGACACCAGCATAGCATGGCTCCTCACCTGCAAATGAGGTAAAAGAAGAATTAGTGTAACAGAATCCGTGCTTACGCAATCAAAAACAGTGATACTAAATATAAAATAAATGGCTTCAAACCATACCTCTGTCATCAGAGATGGTGGAGATAATATGAGTTGGAGCCCGAACTTTCCCACTCTTAATCGCAATGTTGAGATCCTCAGGGATTTGTGGAGGTGTAACTTCCTTCACAGGCGTAATCTTCCCCCCTTCAACCTAGGAGAAAAGTAGCCAAAATGCTAAGTAAAGCTCATCATGGAGCTCCAGGGACACTTGGCTAAGCATGGAAAAGGAAAGAAGAGGGACGGTGGGTGGAAGGCTTTACTTATAGGAAGAGCAAATAGGTCAAGGCATGCAGAAACTTACCAGTTTCTCAAATGTTTCCTTAATAGCAGTTTCAAATGCTTCAAATGAAGTGGGAACAACAGCTCCAGCTTCCCTCAATGCTTGATTCTTTGCTTGTGCAGACTCCATCTCACCACCACTTTTGGCCCCCTGGTTTAGAAAACATCAAGGAAATCTAAGGATAGAGCCTCTTTTTCTGGTAATCAGGAACACTGCCAATAAAAAATACTAGTCCAAAACAATCTGAGGCTATTAACTTACAGCATGACCAAATTGTACTTCTGATTTGAAGAGCCGAGCACAAGTTCCGCTAACCCAAGCAACCACTGGCTTATTAACTTTTCCCTGTTTCAGGGCCTCAACTAGGGAGTACTCATCCCGCCCACCAAGTTCCCCAAGTACTACCATCATTTTAACCTGAGTCAAATCATAAAATCATCTCAGAGAAGGACAAGACAAACAGCAAAGAAAAGTTTATCACAAGAGAATGGATCCCGATGCTATAACTTTGCATCAACTGCGCATGCTACATATAGGGCTGTAAGGTTGCAGAGTCTTATACACTCAATATTAAGACCAAAAGTTAGACCAAGCACATACACAGGATAATGCACTCATAATTCTAATTATATTCTTGTCAGAAGTCCCTCAAAGGGAGTAACTGTAAAAAACGATATACCTGTGGAATGTTGTTAAATCGAAGAACATGATCAGAAAGAGTGGAGCCAGGGAACACATCTCCTCCAATTGCAATACCTACCGAAGTTCCAAGAAATTTGCCCATCATTATTTCAACCTAAATGTACACTAAAGGTAGCCATGAAGACAAAAGTTAACAAAACAGCCAGACTATGTATATACCTTCATAAATTCCATCTGTTACACGGGCAATTGTGTTGTATAGTTCATTAGACATGCCACCCTGCAATTGAAAAAAAAGAAAGAAAAAGAAAATGTCATTTCTTGGAACCATCAATAACTAAATAAGTAGAGTTGATTGCTACTCTGCCACAAAACATTCCTCCCACCAGCAATAACTCTCAGCACCAGATAAAAAATCCTGACCAGGTGAGAATCTGAGATGGAATCTACTGCGATGGTAAGAGTATATATCAATGGAACTCCAGTTGATAAATATTCTGGTTATACAAATACATTTGCTAGATACAGTGGCACACTTGCTCCACAAATTAGAGCTGTGTTTCACTTGTAAAGTGCTGGATAAGAACCAGTTACCCCTATATTGTCTATGTAATGCGCTTGGTAAGTAAGTAACATACCACATTGAGATTGTGTCTATTAAAGCACCATTGACACTAGACATGTGTATTTTGGAGATGTGCAATATCAAAAAGTATCACTGATTCCCTGAGCGATTTCCATAGTTATTTCAAGCAAAATCAGAGAAAAATAAAGGAGAGTTTACAAAAGTACTAATAAAAGTTTCTTCATCTTCCCTTCTTTTATTCCATTAGAACTCCAATTTCTAGAATCCAGTCACCAGTGTATCATTTTTTAACCATATTATTCCAATATAGCTAGGCAATAAACGAACTTTGCATATTAAATACTATTGAAATCCAACATCACACAAATAAAGGGCTTCCTATACCTGTTTGGGCCTCCACCTAATAGCTTAGGCTTTTATATTGGAAACCTAATTTGGAATCAGAACATGTCATTCTTAAGATCATTTAGACCCCTTTGTCATTCTCGGGTCCATACCTCCATCTGCTTACTGCTTAAGCCCGTTTGTCTTGTTTAAGACTGCACGTGAGGGGGGAGTGTTGAAATCCCACACTGTTGAAATCCCACACTACGCAAATAAAGGGCTTGTTATAACTTCATATACCTATTTGGGCCCTCCACCTAATAACTTAGGCTTTCAGATTGGAAACTTAACCTTTTTCTGGACAATAATACCCCCAGACAATAATACTAACAATATATATATTGTAGCACTCCCCCTCAAGTTGGAGAGTCAATATCATATAGTCCCAACTTGTGACATAAGAAATCTTATTGAGCTTGAGCCAAGAACTAAGTAATTAAGTAAAGATGTCAACAAGCTGATCTTGAGAGGAAATATGAGGAGTCATAATTAAACCATTCTATTCTATCTCAAGAACTAGTTAACAATCAGCTCCAATATGCTTTGTTGACATAACATTGTCATAGGCAATTGAACTTCCAACCTAAGTCCTGATGGAAGATGCTTAATCCACAAAAGTTTGCATGATATATGGGCAACAGCTAGATATTTGGCTTCTGCACTAGATCCGGCAACTACACTTTGCGTCTTACTTTTCTGGTACCTTGTTAAATTTCCAACCTAAAAGCCTAAGCTTGTAGGTGGAGGGCCCAAACAAGCATATGAAGACATATCAAGCCCTATATTAGGATGATGTGGGATTTCAACAACTACATAGCTTAGCATTTTTAAGACAAACTCAGGCCCTTGACCAAGCCAAGTTAGGATGGGTTGCAAACCATGCTTAAATGTATAGACAATAAATCACTCCTCTTCTCAAAATCAACAGCTGGGAAAGATTATAAAATTCAAATTCTTTCTCATATGTCAGTCACCATAGAGTTTGAATTGATTTGTGGAAGCTCATGCAAATCTATTGAATTTGAATTAATCTTCAAGTTATGGAATTAAAGTTCCTGGGTAGAGGACCAATATGAATGACAGAACTCACATTAACAGCAGATACAACATCTCGAAGGCAAAAACTATAAACTTGAGGATATTTTTATCGTGTAATGCAAGAAGGATTTATGAACAATCCAAAAATATCTAAAAATGACAACAGCTCAATCTGAAAAATCTTTCAAGACTTTGATAAAATATTCTTGAGAGAGCAGGATAAAAGCTAGTTTATGATATATAACATATTAATCCAAAACAGAGACAGATGAGCTGGAAAGAATACGTACCGATTTGGAGACAAAACCAACAGATCCAGGCCTGTACAGCTTGCAATGAATAATATTATCAATAGTTCCTGCAGTGTCCCCAATCTTAAAAGCTCCAGCTTGAATGCCTCCCACAGTAGCTGGGCCAATGACAACCTGCAAACACCATCAGTATTAAGTATAGATACAATATTAAACTAGATCCATTAAGTGAATTTAAGAAGGATCAATTGCACTAACACCATCTCAATATAGCAATATAATCCAAATACGAATTTACTGCTTGGTAATCCTCTTCACCAAATGCATTGCAATTCAAATGATTTTGCATCATATTTTGTCTTACCTTATTGTTTGCCCGTGCAAATGCAATCAACTGCTTGGTGTCTGACTCAGGAACACCTTCAGCTATAATAGCCACAACTCTAATGGTTGGCTGTTTGAGAGCAGCCATGGATGAAGCAGCGGCACTGCATGTATAACAATATATAAGACTATGGAGTACAAATAAATAACTCCAGCACTTCAAGATATCATTAGTTAAATGAATACTGACCTTCTAAATGATGCAAAGTTTATAAAAACATCAGCAGTAGGATGTGCAGCACAAGCGGCTTCAATGCTGCAAGCAACATGTAACAAAATTTTAAGCTCAGAAGCATGAAAAGTTCAGAATTCAAACCTCACATGTAAGCCTTGATGCAGATAACTTAGCTTAAAATCATTTCATGAACCTGTCAAATGAGAAACCTTGACTAGGTCTAGTATGATTGTATGAAGAGTTAAGAAAACCATTACAAGATTATATCATAATTTTATTTTACTTTGTGGTAGAAAAAAATAGTTTGACTAGGTCTAATTCAAACACTGAAATGTTAAAGAAACCAGCTGAACATAAAATCAGAAATTTTGGCAGTACAGAAATTTTTTTGACAGGGAAACATTGAACCATGTGTCAGAATTCCTACTTGAAAACAGCAAGCAATACGATAGTACTGCGGCGCGCACACACATTCTTCATATGGGCCAAGTGATTAATAGTTTAATTAAGAATTTTAAAGGGGTTATGGCATGAACCAGACTATTGTACTGTCACTTGGATTTTTTTACCTCCTGTATATATTACCATACGAGATATTACTAATAGAATTAAACTTTATGAATTTGGTTCTTGATACTTTAGCAAATCTTACAATGTCATCCTTATATTAGAACTGAAGCACCTGAAAAACAATTCTTTCATGTTTTCTAATGGTGGGGGAAATGGGGTAGGTAGCAGCTCTGAAGTGGTTATAACAGCACCTAACCATGTCCATGAAATCAAACTACACAGATTTTCTCTTATTATATTCTCGTAAAAAACATTTAAATTTTGGCACAGAAAGATGAATAAAAAACAGAAACATGATGATAGAAACAAAACATACGCTGAATGTACTGGAATGGCGATTTCCTCTTGACCAAAAAAGAGTTTCTGAAATCCCTCTGAACCAGGGTTAATTATTCCAGCAACCGAAGGTGTTTCCCTCCCTAGAAATACAATAAAGACATTGACATAATTCAAGCACATACATTGACAGAGGCAGTAACTCTATTCCTCAATTAGGGAAAAATACTAATAGTAGCAAAGGAAAAGAAGTTCTACACACCGCAAAGGAAGTCAAAATCAAGCATCCGTTGGATGGGAAGTTGTTTATAATTGTAGAACAATGCTTGTGTAGTCCGGGAAAATAGTTGTCCAGTGGCCATGGCGTAGACTCGAAGTGACCTATGAACAGACAGAATATCATATTACTTTCTTATATTGCAAGTGTTGGTTACAGCAAGAAGGCCCACCAGATGTAAACAGAATAAACTTTGGAGTTACCACAAAAAGACATTGCACACATAAACGTAAGCTAATAATAGCAAAGCATGATTCAAGAGAATCTTCTTTTCTATTTCCTTTCAAGTCACACAATTATCTTCAATGAACAGAAATGGAGGAGAATCAAACAATTATATATATATATATAGAGAGAGAGAGAGAGAAGTGCTCTAGTCAAGGGTACCTGACTTTAACTAAAGTCAGCTAAGAACACAAGCCCTTGGATTCTCATTCAGTTAACGAATGATTCATCTCAAGATTCCAATCCAAGGGCTTGTGTTCTTAGCTGACTTTAGTTAAAGTCAGGTACCCCTGACTAGAACATTTTTCTATATATATATATGGACCAACACCTTTAAATACAGACATTCTTTTTCCACAATATTCAGAGTAGCAACATGAATCCATTATATGATCCCAACATAAAGACCATCAAATATACACAAAGTATAAAAACAAAAAGAATAAGTGATGTTTCCAGAGTAATCATGTGGATCTTAAAGCTCCATTTGGATCATGGAAAGGACAAGGAAAATTGCTTCAAATAGCTTTCTTACGTATTTCTAAACCTTATTTTATTTTCTTTCCTTTACTTCATGCTTTCAGAGATCCAAACAGAGGCTAATTGTTGGGCAGTTTTGAAAAAGAAAAATGAAGCATTCACCGCCATTACATCTCCTAACCAAGTTCAGGCACCATCACTAACTGAGATCACATCACAATTGATGTAAAAAAAAAAAAAAATGTAACAATTTAAATCAAAAAATCAGATCTAAGCCTCTAACAATCCTGAAAATGCAGAACAAGAAAAAAAAACAAACAAACAAACAAACCGTTAACAACGAACTATTCGCGTAAATGATCCCTCCAAGCACAATAATTCGAAGCTATAGCGTACCGGATCTTAATTGTCCACAAACACAGAAGAACAACAGCAACCCGGAGCCAAAATATACCAATGTAGGTAACAAAACCTTTAACCTCAACTATGATCAAACAACCAGTTCAGATCTTGCACTTATATAGTCAATTATTCTGAAAAAATATACTTCAAATATTCACTAAACAACAAATCGAAGCATTTCTCCTCGAGAAAATCGAAATTTGGATGAATAGAGAGATTAAATGTTAAAGAACTCAGATACAGACATGAATTAGAATCGAAGCAATAGATATTCAGATCAGATGGTGATATATATATACACACACACAACTAACTAGAACTTGTTCAACGAGAATTTGCAGAGGAAGGGGTACCTGAATGTGAAGATTCACTCCGCCTTACGAAATCAGAAAGGCCGAGTGAGAAGAACAGAGAGAACCAAAGGAATGCAGGAATCTCGAAAGGGGAGAGATGGGTTTATATAGCGAGCAGCGAAACGTGTATCGCGATATGGGACAGAGGTGCTACAAAGGGTAGCGAGAGAGGGTGGGCTAGTCACGTGGCGCATGGTAGTTAGCTCACGATTATCATTGATTGTGTAGTCGCAGAAGAAAAGTTCTTTGTTTTGTGTTGAGAGAGAGAGAGGAGGTAGGTGGGTCTGAATTCTGAGGGTTGGATTGACTCAGAAAATGGATATTGCATCTTACACACAAAATTTTCTCTCTATTCTAAAATAAAATTAATAATACCGTAACAAATAACCCTTGAATAAAACAAAACTACCAATCAACCTAACGCTAATACTAATCCTAATAACTGTATTTTCCTTCTTATGGGGTTGGGATTTTAATTAAAAGACAGAGGGAGTACGCCATTTGTCTTGTCTGTAACACTTTTAGTAATATTTTTACATCATTATTAAATATTAATCATTTTTTTATAAGACAGGATTTTGGAGGGAAAAAAAAATGACGAAGAATGAAAATTTACTAAAAAAAACATAAAAATAATTTATTTTAAGATTTAAAATTTTTAAAAATATATATTTACTAAAAAATTTAGAAAAAATATAATGAGTAAATTAATTATAAAAATAAAGAGTCAGAGTCATGGGTATTGTTTATAATATTTATATTCTTCCATATAAAAAGAAAAAAATCATGTCATCACTAATGAGAAAGTTGAAAGCCAAAACTGATGTTGCCATTAGAATGTTGCGGCCCACCCTTTCCTTTGCAAAAATGCTATACAATAAGAAATTTTAATCCGAAATTAAAAATCATCTTGATGTGTCATGCTTTGAGTGGTTTAATCATTCTTTTAAATAAAATCTATCTTTTTCACACACTACTCAAAACATGACACATCATTATGGTTTTTAAATTCGGGTTAAAGTTTCTAGTTGTATAGTATTTTTCTTTTCCTTGCTGTGTTAATAAATTTTATTTTTAATTTTAGCACTCTTGAAATGTTATCATTATGATTGAACTTTGAACAGTTGATTAAATGTTATTCGAAGCAGATCTTCTTTCTTTCCTTCTTTTTTTTTAAGAAAATCTTTATTTCTTAAAATTGATGGATGGCGCGTGAACAATTTACTATTTTATTGATTTTTTTTTTTTTAAAAATTATAGAGGTTTATTTTTATTTGGGCAATTTCCATGAATAATACTAAGTTTCCAAAATATTACGGCTATACACCTAAAAAATTTATATCTATATATTTTTAGGAAAATTCCTTTCGTCCTTCTTTTTGTCCTCCCTAATACATTTGACCAACTTGGAATAGCTATTTCGAGAAACAAACCGTTGGATTTGATGTTCCATTTATACTTATCATGAATGCAAAAAATCACATTGATCCGATGGTTGGTTTTTGAAAGTCCGAAAAAAATTGTAAATAATAATTAAAAAATTGTGAAAAACAGTCACAGCCTATTTTTTGAAAAACCGACCGTTGGATCAATGTGATTTTTTACATTCATGATATGATAAGTGGAGCATCAAATCTAACGGTCGGTTCCTCGAAATAGCTGCTCTAAGTAGGTCAAATGTACTAGGGAAAACAAAAGGGGATGACGAATATAATTGTTCATATTTTTATGTACTCGAATTTAAAATCTTTCATCTAACAATGAGGATAAACATTCTATTCAACTATACATTTCAATATTTCAAACCTCGTTAGTGTCCCCACTCCCCACTCATGTGATTTCCTAACTCAAGTTTAAACTATCTTAACGATAGCACAGAACTTAATAATGATCATTGCATTCAATCAAAGCCTCATAAAACGATCTCCGGGATCCAAATGAATTTTTATTTTTTTTTTGGTTCAAGGATCCAAATGGTATTAACCATGTGCATTTTGGAGAGTTTTCTGGAATCAGTTAGTGTTCTAGTCCCCTTCCCTTATCAACAGATGGGTGAAGGCAAGTGATTTTCAATGTGGGCTAGGTGTACGCTTGATTTTTTTCTTTAAATGGTACTCGGATTTTGACCACCTTTATCATATATTAAATTATATAAACATTTAAATTAATATGTCACATTAATTTCCATGTCAACATGATAAATAATATGTTAGTTAATGTGGCATGACAGTACATCAACCACTTATACAATATACTAACATAATAATGTTAAATCAACTATCATACCATTTAGTATTATATCACTAAATGGGAATGCTAGCATCAAGTGACCTCCTTTAGAACTCTTTACCGAACATGTTTTTTACCATTAGATTAGATATTCATCTTATGTATGTCATGATGCCAAAAATCGTAGTGATCCAACAATAGGTTATTGAAAAGTGTTACTGTGAAAATTTGTGACTTTTTTGTTTTTCAAAATGTCACCATTTTTTCACAATTAGTTATTTCAGAAATTGACTCTTGGATTAATATGATTTTTGGCAGGCATGACATACATAAGAAAAGTATCTAATCCAACGGTTAATTTTTCAGAATATGTTCTGCAATGGGTTCTAAAGGAGACCACCTAATGCAAGGTACACCCAACGCATTCCCATATAAAATAGATGTTAAAAGTTTTGATCCATTTAGTTAATATCATGTCAACTTAATAGTATGCATGTCCATTTCTAAGAGAGTTGCATAACTTAGTCCTACTCAGTAGACGTAACCCTAGTTCTGAGGCAATTCTCCCGTTCAACAAAGCTGACTGGAACACTGTGGAGCTAAAGATACTCCGGTGTGGAGCCTGCCAAAAACCCTCAGATGCTAAAGTCAGTGACTTAACGCTTAAACTTATGAACTTTAAACAGATAAGAAGGAAATATGAATTCTCGAGGAGTTCTGTAATTATTCTCTCCTTTTATGCTTACCTCTCACCCTCCTGTATATAAAAGAGGGGGAGACTCAGTCTAGGGATGCGTGCAACCACCTTTCCTGCGGGGAGGCTCTATATGGGGATGTGAACAACCGCCATTCCCGCCGAGGGAGGTCTCCGTCACATTTAATGTTACATGCAGGCAAGTCAAGGGAATTGCCATCAATGCGCAGAGGTGAGCAAACATTCCCTTGCTTCCCTGATTCTCACAGGAACATCTCTATTCCTGGTTGGTCTCTAAACTCAACTCCCCGTCGTTGATCCGTCACCCCTGAGCTGAGTTGGCTCCTTCAGATCTTTTCACCTTTTGCGCCCATTAATGACCCTTAATGGTCATTGATAGGCATATGGCAGAACATGGAAGAAGAGACGTTCTGTCTCTACCCTGGACAAGACGTGGGTTCGTCGCCCTCTTGCTTGGGCTTTCCAAGGCTTACGCGTGGAGATGGGGTCCACTACTTTTCGTCAGTTGGGAGAAGCTGGTTGAGGCTCGACTGAATTTAAAGGGGAAGTGCCATGCGTAGCTCAGTGAGCGGCTCCCTAAGTAATTCAATGAACGTGGGGATTTTGGTTCCCACAAGAGTGTTTTTGAGTTCACTCTCATTAAAGCAAATTGTTACCCATTTATTATAAAGAGCGATAAAAAGATAGGTTTAAATCAAATCAAATCTCAATAATCAAACCATTTCATTCTTAAGAGAGGTAGAGCATAAGCTATTAAGTGCCTGTTTGGATTGAGAAGCAGGAGAAGCAACTTCTCCAAATCAAAAGCAGCTTGTGCACCGTTTGGCAAAAAAAAAAAAAAAAATGCTTTAAAAAACACCAAAAAACCACAGAAGGTGCTTTTGTGAGAATCACCCAGTTGGGTGATTTTCCAAAAGTGATTATGCTTTTGATTCTCAAAAATTTCCTAATACCAATATTGTCCTTACAAAATAACTAAAATAATTTTCTTTCCTTTCATACCCTCCACATAATAACCCAATTCATCCGTTAGTTTTTTCATAAACCAACTGTTGGATCACTGTGATTTTTTGCAGGCATGACAAACATAATATGAGCATCTAATCCAACGGTCGATTTTTCAAAATACCTATCCCATCTACTATATTGAGGAGTGGACCGCTAATTTGAACCCTAAATTATAATTATAAATAAGATTATTTAAATTATTTAAATTATTTATTATTTATATCATTCAAATTATTTATTAAATAATATTATTCATATTATTTATCCTTATAAATTGTCAAGGATAATTGTGTCAATTCATAATTAAAAGCAACTTCTTCATATGATATACAAACAGGTAGTAAAAGTACTTCTAATGTCAAAAGCACTTTAAAATGTAACTGACTTCTGCTTCTTTTCTACTTCTACTTCTACTTCTCTACTGCTTTTGTTTCCAAACGGACCCTAAGTCTTGGCCGAGGACACAATTAAATTAAATACGGGGAGGAACATGGCCGAGGTGAAACGGGGTCTTCAGGCTTCAGCCATTCAAATTAAGTACTATGTGGCCCATTTTGGTCTGCTGTGTTGAATTGCATGTGAAATCTATCAAAAGCTTGTGAGTTCAAATGACAGTGACTTAGTTCAAAGAAAATGGCTCACTCTAATTGGCCAAAACACCTCCCAACAAGGGAAATGGTTCATGATTTTCTCATTCAGCAATAACAATACTGCAACTTTAGTGTGAACTATGAAGTGCTGCCAGTCAATGTGGACCAGTAAAATTCCACCACACGTCCACATCAGAAAGTAAGCAATTTTACTGATGAACATGTGGAACATGCAATCTCATTGGTCCATTTTGTACGGTATAGGTTTGTATTATGAAGGGAACAGGATGGGATCAGGGTAAAATTTATTGGAGAAAATACACAAACCCTCCTCAATTATCATATTGTGATACTTTATCCCTCTCAACTATTGGTTGCAATATTTTGCCTCTCTAAATTATTGAATTGTGACAAACAATTCTCTTTCGTGATTTTTCAAAGTTTGTTTTATGGCAAACCATTGGATCACTATGATTTTTTTGTGTGCCTAACATAAACACACGGATTATCCAATCCAACGGTTGGTTTTTGAACATACAGACTGTTAGATTAAAAAAAAAGGGTTTTATAATAATGAGACCTTGGTACAAGAGTGCTATACCAATAGGCCCCTGCCTTTTTTTATGATACTTATATCTGTGAAAGTTGATTAAAATGGACAAAAACACCCTTTCATTAACAGGATATTATCCAATATTATCCACTAGTATCAGAAAATCAACTTAACAAAATATTATCCAATATTATCTCCATGAATCAAGGAATATTTCAAATATTGAAAATCATTTACAAAGGAAAGTCCATCCTAATCAACTTCCCTAAAATCAAGGGATTATATCAAGATAAAATTAAGGGATTCCATCATCATCTTCATCTATAAAAAGAGGGCCAAAAGAAGATAAATTTCTGAGTCATGCCTCATTGTGGGCATGACACTTGATATAAAAGACTATTGAGTAGAAATTGACACATTGTGGGTGTTATTTTTAAGTTTGAAAATTACACAGAGTCATGACTCATTGTGAGCGTCCTTATTAATATTGGACCATTGCACAGAGGTGTGACTTTGTGTGGGCGTGCTTATTAATCTTGGATCAGTGCACAGAGTCGTGACTTTGTGTGGGCGTGACACATTGTTAGTCCGACACAGCATGAGGAAAGGAAAAATAATGCATGTGCAACATTGCAGAAACCCAGCCTTCCTAAATGAACTTTCTATGATATGATTCCCATGATTTTATCCATGTTTCTAGAATCAAATTGAACCAAATATGATATAGAAAAGGAATTTACAGAGATACTAGTATCTCTATAAAAAAGCATTCTTTCATACACAAATGAAGCAATGTATAAATATGCATATAAATCATGTAAAAACTAAAATAAAACTAACATTTTTTGAAGAATAAACCACCACTTTAAAATTCCTTGAAGCAACAATAATGGATGTGCTTTAACTGGAAGTGAACACATGAGGCTATGGAGACGAGGCTGTGGAGGTTTCGGGTATTTATGTGGGTAATGACCATGAACACGTGAGGTGAGGCTATGTTGGGGCAATGGCCATGAACACGTGAGGTTAGGCTAAGCTGGGGAAATGGCCATGAACACGTGAGGTGAGGCTATGCTGGGGCAATGACCATGAATAGGTGAGGTGAGGCTATGGAGATTTCGGATAGAACAGTTTTTGGGACTATTATTTAGGAAAAACAATGAAAGGTCTCAAAAACTTTGATTACAATTCAAATTCAAAAATAAACCTATATCACACTTACCTAATCCGTAAAAGATGTTATTCAAATATTAAATTATCTATTCACAATAAATCATGAAAGAATATCTTAACTAAAATCAAGCTTAAAATAAGGAAATGGTATTTTAGACAATCTATGATTAATAGTCGACTTCTAATTTGACCTGGAGGGGCCTATTGGTATAAAAACACATACTTTGGACTTAGTGATAAAAAAGACCATAATTAGGGGCCTATTGATCATTTTCCCTAAAAAGGGTTAAATAAAAAGACCGTTAGATTAAAAAGCAGCTATGAAAAAATAGACATTTTTGAATTTGTATTTTAAAAAACAAAGTGTTAGATTAGATAATCTGTCAGTCCATGTCAGGCACGCCAAAAGTCACAATAATCAAACGGTCTTTTAGATTATCCTCGTACTCTCTGATATATATATATATATATATATATACACACACATGTGAAGAAGTTAATGAGGCTAATTTATTTACCATAGAAATTTTCTATTTGCCAAAGTTGATCAAACTTGATGGAACTTAATGAACCATACATCATTACTATCAAAATTTTGTCATGCAATGATATGAGAATGTTCAATTGTTGTTTGCAATATTAGCCCAATTGACAATCATGGACTATTTTTAGCACTCATCAACTGGGAGGAAAAATTAAAACAAAAACTTTGATGATTCGCTTCAATGTCAATCTGATTGACTTTTAACTTTGGCACCGTTTGGATTTGTTTTTTATAAGTACTTATTTACTTTTTTAAAATTTTTTTAAGAAATTATATATTGTAAATTTAAAAAAAAAAAAGCAAATAAGTACTTATAAAAAACAAATCCAAACGGTGTCTTATTTATATGATCTTATTCTTTTTTACTGTTTATGTTTTCTAACTTATTCTTCAATGAAGCTCTTAACACTTTTCAAAAAATAAAAATTTAAAAAAAAAACTAAAAAAAAAAAAAAAAATCAAACCTTACAAAAGAATATGGCGTCTCTTTTTCTCTTTCTTAAGATGAAACACCGAAATGTTACAAACTTGAAATCCGATTTGTTGCTTAATTTATGGTCCGTTTAGTTGTCTAAATGGATCTATTATAATTTACATTATATTAAAAGTACAATTCTTTTTTTTTTAAATGTGATAATATAAAAGAAAAAAAAAATTAAAATCATCACTATAATTAATGTTATTTGATCAATTTAAAAAAAATTGAAACAATATTTCTTTTTTAAAATTCTGTTTTATGTGTGGCGGTTGTCATTGTCAAAATTTATTCATAAAATAATATACAAAATATAAATAAAATAATTTAATTTACATAGAATGACCAAACAAACCCTTTGTAATAAAGTCACGACTCTAACCGCGACTTTGTGAGGTAAAAAGTGTTTTGTAATTTTGCTAACAGTGAAGGGCATTTTGGTTAATAAATTTAATAACTTTATTCCACCAACCAGTAACTACCGGGTAGGTCGTCCATTAGAGACATGGTACCTGCCACCTAACTCCTACTAGATAACTAACTACTAATTTCGTCTGAATAAAACTTCCATTTTATTATATTCCTTTATTGTCCCTCTTACTTGGGTTTTCCAAATAAATTAATCCGATGGATATTTGTCGGGTGGGTCTGTGGCAGTTATTAAAGTCACTGTTAGTTGTAAACTCCGAAAACATGGCCTAAAATTTTAGCTCACGCCCTTCAAATTGTTTATTCAAGGTTGAAATTAAATACAGATACATATTATAAGTAATGGTGACAAAAAGTAAAGGCCTCTAACTTTTGTTAAAATCACTTTTAATATAAAATTTTTTATATGTAGAAGTATAATTTTAAAGAGACTTGGTGGGGAACACGTGCTTCACACGTGACTGGTGCATTTTAAGGTTGACATAAGAATTGCCTTTTATTGTTGGGCACGTCCTCAGTTCCATATGGACTTTTTTTGGTTCAAGTTTCATATGGGCTTAAGCTTGTGCTAAGTTCCATGTACTGTTTTTTTATTGTTGCTGCGTGCACAGCGCGCATGTGCCTGGTTTCAAATGGGGAGAGACGTTTGTTGCTGCATGTGTAATGGTGAAACAAGGGAGAAAATTCTATTATCGATCTATTATATAAAGAACAGTATGTTAATGTGGCAGTTTTACAATTTTTTTTTCTCATTCATTTTCTTCTCTCCTTAATTTATTCTCCTTCTTCATACTCTATTGGTTTTGGCACTACTTCAAAATAATATAACATTATATCATTGATCCAACTAATTAATTGAAATTAAGATTTTCAAAATTCTTTATTGATGTAGATCCCATTTAAGGTTCCTTTCTCTTCCATAATTATTTATTTATTTATTGTGGGTCTCATCAGCTTCTCCCCTCTCTCTTCTTAATTATTTTTTATTTTTTATTTAAAAAATTAATTCCCGGTTTACTTTTTACTTTCTTTGTGTTATTTTAAAATTTTTATTCTTTTAATAATACATCCAAATTAATTTTCTTCAATTTCTTTAAATTTTTAATCTCTCTTTAATTTTTAAATTTTTTAATCATTCTTATGTATTAAAATATATATACTTTAATTCTAAAAATTAATTTAATTACTATCAAATGGTTAAGATTGTATGATCAAAATATATTTTATATACTTATAATGAATTAGAAAATTTTATTGATAAGTCCCACACATTGATCGAATTTGCGCTCGTTTGATCATAAGTCAGAGTAAGTAACTATTTTTTATTCTTTTAAGCTGCTCAAGAAATTTTGAGGTGCATGATAAATTGAAAGATACGGTTTAATTCTCCTCCCCTCCAACACCAAAAGAGGATATGGGTAATTTTACTCTAATTCTATTCCCCTCCATCTCAAATTTCAAACTTTTTGGTCCCAACTTATAATGAATAGAGGGGCTGCTGGGCTGATACATTAAGCTGAGGAAGATCAAACATGTCACTGTAGGTAATAAATGATATTATTGCCTAGATTACCAATAGAGTTTTTATTTTTGTTGGGGTTGGGAGTTGGGACCATAGAGTTGGCATGGCCGAACTCATCATTTATGAGACCGATAAATATAGTTCCATCTTATTTTCAACCCAACTGCCAACTGTAAGCTGATAGAAATTAAAGAGTGATTTAACATAATTCAATTTTTAATTTTTCTAAAGCAACCCTGCCCTTTATGAAGGGAGACAGACAGATACTGGTACAATATATATCACCTCAAGTTTCAAGACCAATGATGTCTAAAAAAATATAAATAAATAAATAAATAAAAAGGTTTTTTATTAGACAACAAAGTGTGAAATCATAAAACATATATGGGTGCGAAAGTGGGTTGGCGTATGAGAATGGGTAAAATGATTAATCTCTGAATACTTTGGACCAAGGAAATGATAATATTACCACCTGTTTCTTACTTCAACTCAAAGAAAGAAACAGAGAGGTGTAGGTGCTAAATACTTAAATGGGGGAAGAATTTTGGTAGAGTGGTATGATAAGATCAACTAAATTAGACAATTTGATAATTTTAAAAATTAGACAATTTGATTTTTAAATAAATAAGTTCATAGTTAGTTTGAGATTAAAAAAAAAAAAAAAGAAAGAAAGAAGATTTATCTTCAAACAACGGTTAATTTAAAATAATAATAATAATAATAATTGTTCACCCGAAAATTAAATGCTAGAAACTTAAGGGAAGAGAAGAAGTACCAAATAGATTTTGACACATGTCGGGTGTATTAAATGCCATGTGTCAATTTTGGAGAAGAAAGGGAATAAAATCCGAAGAGACACGTGTGCAGAAGGAAATTTGATAATATGGTGCCACATGGTAAAATCAGGGAGCTGTTCAAAAACTGACATGTAGCAAATGGAGAATGGTTGAGAAGTTATAAGAAATGGGCCGCTTATTTGCTAATAATGGGGTTGCTGGTTATGTGAAAATAGCCCACGATGATGGTTAATGGAGTAATGGCCCGTGAGTGAAGGAAATGGAGTAGTGGGTTGAGACGGTTGTAGCCCAATCATCCAAGAAGCAACGTAAAAGAAATCATCATCAACCAACTCAATCAAATCAGCTCCAAGCAACATTTCTTCAAAGTTTCTTAGTTTTTAATGTTCAGTTCTTCAGTTCGTCAATTTTAGTTTCTGTAATTAATTTTGCTACATCAGCTTTCCAACTACTAGCCAGGTGTAGTTTTTATTTTCGAGTCTTAGAGGTTTAGTTATTTTCTCAATCATAGAATTTAATTCAAGTATTTCAAGTCCAAACACTGTAAGTATTTCTAATTACTTTACATTTTCAGTAAATGTTATTTCAATCAATATAATATCGTATTTCTAATCAGTCCACTTTATTTCAATTTGTTAATTTCAGTCTTTAGACCTTTTACACACTAAAACTCAAGAGGAATAACCTCTACTCCTTGTCAATAGCTTGATTCCATTAAAAAGTGACCAAATAAGCATTAGGATTTCACCTAATTTCACAGCCTATGAGGCGTTAGAGGTCGTGTTCACACGGTTCTTTGAGCTTTAGTAAGCTTTGGCACGCCCACATTTAGACCTTATTCCTATGGTCTCGAGACCGTAGTTTACCCCGGGAACAATAATAATAAAATATTTTCCGTTTTAGGGTTTGTTGATAGGTTGAATTATGCTCGTTCAAATAAGTCTATTTTGGTTTAGACATATCATTAATTGGTATGTGTGTTGAGCATGGAGAATTAAACAATTAAACCTCTATCATTTATGTCTCAATTATACTTTCTTTAATTCTTAAAGATGATCGATCTTAAACAAATTAAATATGATAATGAAATGTAAACAAAGTGGAAATTTCATTTCATTTACACCCTCTTAATTATTTAAGCCCTTGTGAAGAAATTTTGAATATTTTTTGTTAATTTCTATTGTAATTTAAACCCTTATGATAGATTCATCCAAGGATGAATTCCTTAACAATTGAGTTTAACGTGTAGGTGCGGTGCTAGCTTTGAATGCTATGCCAGAATTAATCCCATTAGAAATTAGAAGACATGCACTGACGCCTTGTTTGTGCATTAGTTTTGTTTAAAATTATGAGAGAG
>JAESVK010000778.1:1337270-1365419 GCA_017140935.1 Hamamelis virginiana
GAGAGAGAGAGAGAGAGAGAGAGAGAGAGAGAGAGAGAGAGTTGTTTATTGCAAATAACCCATTCAATTCATTTATTAATTGCATTAATAAACTATATATAGGAATATATATAGTAGGTTATTTTCTTGAATCAAGTTGAGACATTAGATGGGGCGATAGGTGGGTTTGCGGTTGAATCAAGTTGAGCTTCATCTACTTGGAGTGCAATGAACATTCTATTGCCACAATGAACAGGGATGCCACTTATATAATAATAATATCCTGCCTTTTTAAGATGGATGATTGTGTGTCCACTTCCATCACTGAATTTCGCATTTGCCGCCGTGCAAGCGTACGAATCTGTTGCATTCACTTCGTTCACCGAATCACCTTTTCCATAATTGAATACTACTCCGTGCACAAAACAAACAAACCACTAATTAGACAACCATTATTTATTTCATTTCATTTATTGAGAACTAATTATTTTAAAAGAAGGTTTGTAATTATTTTAAAAGATAAATTAAAAAAGACAGAAACTAACCAAGGGTGTCGCCAACGATGAAGGTCTTGCCCGCAGCCCATTGAAAGTAATCAACATGAGTTCTCCAACCCAATGAGTCTCCCACAGTGTAAACCTTCGCCATGCTCCCCACAACACAACACACTAATAATACTGCACAAATAATTCCATGCTTCGCCATGTTAATCAACCTGTGAGAGAGAGAGAGAGAGAGAGAGAGAGAGAGAGAGAGAGAGGAGGTGGGTGTTGTATGATGGAGAATTGGTGCTCTTTATATAATGATAATGGTAGAAGGCATTAATTGGAGTTTTTTAGGAAACTAAAGTAAATGCCCCCGGTCAATATTAATTACATGTTCTTATTTGACTTTTACTTTCCTTTTTGATTGTATATATTCCTTTCTTACTGATCATCCAAATATTCAATATTAATTACATGTTCTTATTTGACTTTTACTTCCTTTTTTGATTGTATGTATTCCTTTCTTACTCATCATCCAAATATTCAATAATGGGATACAATTGATTTTACCCATATATGTTTATGAATTATGAATACAGTAAATGAAAATATATATGATTCTAATTAAGTCTGGTTTTAATTACTAATTCATGATTATAATTTTGTTCCCTTAAACTTTTACACCATCCAATTATATTCCAGCTACTTCTTCTACTTTTGAAAATATATAAAAAATTAAATTCCAATTGCATTTGGTGTAAAAATAGATCAAAATTATATCCCAAATTTTTTGGAGGGAAATTGGGAGAATATCAAATAAACTTTCTTTGTTTTCTAAAAATTCGTAGTAAACAAAATAAAAAAAATAATATATATATATATATATTAAGAAAAAAAAGAAGAGAAAAGGGATAATTATCCCTTTTTTAAGCGACAAGGTTTTTTTTTTTTTTTCCTGCTCATATATTACAAGAAAAAATAAGAAAAAAATATCTCAAATTTTAATTTGAAGTTTAATTATTGACTGTGAGAAAAATGTCATCATAACAAATTAAAATAGTGATTAATTTTACCCTTTTTTATAATATAATATAAAGCACAGAAGATACACAATAAATGAAGATGGATCATGTACTGAACTCCATACCTCTCCCTTATAAGAAGGGAGGGGAGACATACAATTTTGTTTAGGATACATGACCAATAATATATTTTACTCAGATGCTACAAATCCCGTATCAATTTCAGTTTGATGTGGCAACATGACTTGGATATGTCATGCAAGCAATTTTGACAGTCAACCTTGGTGTATTTTCACCGTGAACTCTCGATGTATTTTCACTATCAACCTTAGTGTATTTTCACTGTCATATTTTCATTGTATTGGAAGTCGTCACCAACAATGACTCGGTCTTTTTTTATTTTCACTGTTTTTTTTGAATTTTTACTGTGATTTTTTTTATCAGTCTTATATATTAAAATATATATACTTTAATCCGACAAATTTAATTACGATCAAAAAGTCAAGATCGTATGAACAAAATATAATTTATATATTTATAATTAATTAGATAAAATTTTATCGATAAGTCCCGTACATTGCGCGGGTTTGCACTCGTTTGATCATAAGTCAAAGTAAGTACCTCTTTTTTATTCTTTTAAGCTGCTCACGAAATCCTTGAGCTGCATAATAAATTGAAAGATATGGTAATTTTACAGCTAATATAGTAATTTAATAATTTTACAGCTAATATAGTAATAAGGAATTCTTAGTTATTTAAGCCCTTGTGAATAAATTTTAATATTCTTTGTTATTTTCTATTTGGAATTCCTTGTAATTTAAACCCTTATGATAGATTCATCCAATGATGAATTCCTTAGGGGCCGTTTGGATAATCTTCTACTTCCTTCTTTTTTTTTACTTTTAAAAGTAAAAAGGTGAAAGTTTTGAATGCAAAAAATTTGATAATTACTCTAAAAAGTTGAGGTAGTAAGAAATTCATTCTTCCTCAAATTTTAAAAGTAACTACCAAAATTTTACATTATAGAAAATATAAAAAACTTTCATTTTTATACTTTTAAAAGTAAAAAAATAGAAAATAGAAGCTTATCCAAACGTGCCCTTAACAATTGAATTTACTGTGCGTGCTAGTTATAATGTTGGGTGATAGGCTAAAGGTGTCGGTACGGTGCTAGCTAGTTTTGAATGCTACACCAGAATTAATCCAATGGTAGAAAGCACTAACGCCTTATTTGCATTAGTTTAATTTGTTTAAAATTATTTTTGGACCTATCAACCAGTCACTCAAAAATATTTTGATTGTGAAATTGCAATATTCGTTAAGAAAAAAAAAGGAAGTAAAATAACTTTTTTTTCCCTATCTATTAGGATGTTTTATGAACATTGATTAATTTTTTTTTTTTTTTTTTACATGATTTTGTAAACAAATTTATCATTACGAATTAAATAATTTAAGAAAATAGTAAGCATCATAATAAATGATGCTAAAAATTTTATAATGACATTTCATAAATTTTTAAAATTAATCTAGTAATAGCCAATTCAAAATATATTAAAATTCCATAGAACCACCAAACATGACATTAATTAGATGGTGAAGCCAATTCATAAAAGAAGAGATCGAGGGAACAACTTATTATAAATTAATAATGCTTAACGGTTACAGTGAGCTTAAGAACACCTCTCAAGTTAGCTATATCCATAGATTCAGTCTCCAGAATTCCATAGCCTTTTACAAATCGAAAGTAACCTGTCCCAGATACAACACTAAATTCTCTCTCCTTCATCATGAAAATATCGGCTCCTTGAATCTCCAAAGTACTTCCTTTGAATTCTCCATCAGTGAATATGACAGAGAAGACCAAGTGTAATCCTTTGCCATCCAAAGCTGAGTTCATATAAATACCTTGAGCCCTCCCAATCTCTTTTGATCCAATATCTGGGCCTTCCGTTACCGGATCATCGATGGCTGCAAGAGTGCCAAAGTGCATGATACTTGAGGTTGGACCGTTGTTTCCTGCCACGGTTATTGCAGAAGTGTCATCGCCAGTGAAGTAGTCGTGAACATAGAAGACGAGGTTGGTTTGCTTGGGTCGAAGCATGCGGAAGGTATAGGCCACGTAGAGGAGAGTTCCTGTGAGGAGGATGATGAAGGAATTGGACATGGTGGTTTTGTTTTCCTTAATTTTTCCTTTTTTGTGTGAGATGAAGTGCAAGTTCTGGTGTTGAAGATCTTATAGATGATGAAATGAAAATGAAAGTCAAGATGCTTTACAAGAGAGAAGAATAGTTCTCAATACAAAACGACAGAGAGGGCTGGTGGTAAATTGATAATGGTATATTTTAGCCTTTGTTTAAGTTTATTTTATTATAGGGAGTGGGATGGGTTGCTTTTTTTTAAAAAAAATTACTACGTACATGCAGAGCAAAATTACCCATGTGATCATTAGTTTAATTATCTCATTCTGTAAATTAAAGGTATATGTTCATATAGCAATACTGCCATATAGTACGTGTGCCAAGATTCTGAAGCACCCACTCTCCTGCCAAACCTTTATCTTTGTCCTTGTCCCTAGCTTGAAAGTCATCACCGATTGTAATATGCCCTCCTACTGAATTTGACACCAATGTATCACATAGCACTGTTATTTAAATGATTAATACTCAGTAATTATGATTATTGCTCATTCCATAGATATCCAACAATCCTTCAACATATATATATATATATATATGGAAAGCACCCCTCATCAGCCGTTGGATCAAATTCAATCCAAGGACCATAATATAAGCTTCGTTATGAAGATGGGGGTGTGGGTAGAGAGAGAGAGAGAGAGAGAGAGGGTTGCTTTGTTGGTACTTAAGTCAGCTTATATTATGGCTCTTGGATTGAGTTTGATCTAACATCTAATGAGGGGTGTGATTTAGGGGTGTCAAAATAGGGTGTTAGGTGAACCCATTCCACACACACACAAATATATATATATATGAAATTCAACACATTCTATGAATCATACACATGGCTTATAGGTAACAAATTAATGTCTAGCAACAAATGTGTCCCATCATAGACAAACAAAATAAGATGATGATTTAATTATTTACTTTTGCTATAGGAGAAAATTGTTGGAATGCAGTGTTAGAAATGCCTGGAAATTGGTTGTTTTAGGAGCTAAGATCATGGATTTGATGATTTTTTGAAATTGAGACAAAAAATAAAAAATAAAGAAAATATCTGTGTCCAAATAGATAAATGAGTTTCAATTTATATCCCAATCAATATGACATGTTGAATTTACCCTTCATGGTAAATTTCTACATTAATTAATAATTAAAGTGGACAGTTACATAAATAACTGCCACGTCAATATATCACAGTTTTTAAACTATAAGTTATAATTCACAGGGAGATTCATAACATTTCCTCAATTTTAGTTTTTATTAATTATTTTTCGGTTCAAGCCTAAAGAAACGCTCAAGAGTGGTAACAATCTTTAAAGGAAGCCCGATCGTTACAGAACAGAAGCAATCGATGCAAACACTTGAAGGCTCCCTCCTCCATTGCTCTCTAACGCTCAAGAGTGGTAACAATCTTTAAAGGAAGCCCGATCGTTACAGAACAGAAGCAATCGATGCAAACACTTGAAGGCTCCCTCCTCCATTGCTCTCTAACCCTCTTCCGTTCCTCTCTAACCAACTCCTACCCGAACGTCTGATCAATCCCAAACAAGAACACTGCGAAAAAACAAAAGAAATGAACACAAATATGGAGAGAAATGACGACTTCATCTTCTCTGTTCGGTCCCCTGTAAAATCCAGGTAATTTTGTACTCTCCATATTATTATGGAACATAAATATGGTTCAGACATACAGGATAAGTACAATTGAATCCGAGAAAGCCATTTTTCTCGTTAATATCGGCGTACAGGAGTAAGTTTTCTGCCATTTTCTTGTTCCTCTGTTTTTCCTGTACGCCATATTTTCCTTCAGTTTCTCTCAAATTCCTCAAAGGAGTTTTCCTCTTTAGCTATGAACTCCAATACCCTCATATTTTTTTCTCTCATTTTCGTTTCTCTTTTATCAAAAACCATCCATGTATTAAGCAGCACCTTTCAATCAGACCCCAATTCCCTTATCTTAGCGTGCGGCGCTTCGAGTGGCAATGCAGATGCAGATGGCCGTAATTGGGTGCCTGATACTAAATTCCTTACCTCTTCGGCTAATTCAATGTCGGCTACTGCCCAATACCAAGACCCTTCTTTGCCTTACACAGTTCCATACATGACTGCCAGGATTTTTACCTCTGAATCAACGTACAAGTTCTCTGTTTCACCAAAGAAGCGCCTCTGGGTCAGGCTCTATTTCTACCCATCTTCTTATAGCACACTCAATCCTTCCGATGCCTATTTCTCTGTCACTGCAGGCGGGTTTACTTTCCTTAACAATTTCAGTGCTTCCATTACAGCCCAAGCTCTCACACAGGCTTACATCATTAGAGAATTCTCTCTGATCCCTATTCAATCTGGCAATCTCAATCTCACTTTCAATCCTTCTTCCAAACATAATGGATCTTATGCTTTTGTCAATGGCATTGAGATAATTCCAATGCCGGATATATTTGAACCGGCCACTTTGGTTGGTTTCTCAGACCAGTCCGTCGATGCCACGAGCTCCTCGTTGCAGACAATGTTTAGGTTGAATGTAGGTGGACAGTATATTCCGGGGAATAAGGACTCTGGGCTTAGCCGGACATGGTATGATGATACACCTTATTTATATGGCGCCGCCATTGGAATCACCTCTGAAGTTAGTAAGAAAGTTAAGATTCAATATCCTTCAGATGTTCCAGGGTACATTGCCCCTGTTGATGTGTACAGCACAGCAAGAACAATGGGCCCAGATGCAAAAATTAATCAGAATTATAATCTCACATGGGTGTTTCAGGTTGATCCGAATTTCATGTATCTTGTTAGGTTTCATTTCTGTGAGTATCAAGTTAGCAAGATTAACCAGGTAGCGTTTGATATATATGTAAATAACCAAACAGCACAAGAATCTGCTGATGTGATCGTGTGGGCGGGTTCAAAGGCAGTGCCAGTGTACAAGGATTTCGCGATATATGTCAGTGATGGGGTGGGTGATGAAGAACTATGGGTGGCCCTGCACCCTTCTGTATCGATGAAGCCCGAATTCTATGATGCAATTCTCAATGGATTGGAGATCTTTAAGCTCAATGACACCAATGGAAGCTTGGCAGGGCCGAATCCTGTGCCATCATCGATGCTTCTTAAGGCTGAGGGTGAATCAATGAGGACTTTTGCACCATCAAAATCCAATAATCGACAAGTGATTGGTGGGATTGCTGGAGGGATTGGGAGCTTTTCTTTAGTTGCTGCTGTCTGCATTGTCATCAAACAAAGGAAGAAAATTCTCAATAGATCTGCATCAGGTCCAGCAGGTTGGTTGCCACTTTATGGCAGCTCCCGCACAACAAGCAGCAAATCAACAATCTCTGGCAAGAGTACTAATAGCAGCCACCTTTCGTCACTGGCTGCAAGTCTTGCTCGCCATTTTTCCTTGCCAGAGATAACACACGGAACCAAAAACTTTGATGAATCTCTGGTTATTGGAGTGGGAGGATTTGGGAAGGTTTATAAAGGCATTATTGATGGAGGGACTAAAGTTGCCATTAAAAGATCAAACCCATCTTCAGAACAAGGAGTTCATGAGTTTGAAACTGAAATTGAGATGCTTTCAAAGCTGAGACACAGGCATTTAGTCTCTCTGATTGGGTTTTGTGAAGAAAATGGTGAGATGATTCTGGTTTATGATTACATGGCTAATGGGACTCTAAGGGAGCATCTCTATAAGAGCAACAAACCTCAACTATCATGGAAGCAAAGGTTGGAAATTTGCATTGGAGCTGCAAGAGGACTTCATTATCTTCATACTGGTTCCAAGTATACTATAATTCACAGGGATGTGAAAACTACAAACATTCTTTTGGATGAGAATTGGGTGGCCAAAGTTTCTGATTTTGGGCTCTCGAAAACGGGTCCTAATCTCAACCAAACTCATGTTAGTACAGTGGTAAAGGGTAGCTTTGGGTACTTGGATCCAGAGTACTTCAGGCGGCAACAATTGACTGAGAAATCCGATGTTTACTCTTTCGGGGTGGTCCTTTTTGAAGTCTTGTGTGCAAGGCCTGTACTTAATCCTAGCCTTCCAAAGGAACAAGTTAGTCTTGCAGATTGGGCTCTACACTGCCAAAGGAAAGGAAATCTCGAGGAAATCATCGATCCGTGTCTTAAGGGAAAGATCAATCCTAAGTGCTTGAAGAAGTTTGCGGAGACTGCTCAGAAGTGCTTGTCTGATCACGGCCTTGATCGCCCTGCCATGGGTGAGGTGCTGTGGAATCTTGAGTTTGCACTTCAGTTGCAGAAAAATCCTGATGAAGCAAAATTGGCTTCTGAAGAGAAGGCCAAGGATGTCTATGCTATGCATAGAACCCTATTGAGCATTGATGAGGATAGTGCCATGAGTGTGGAAGCAGATGACCTTAACACAAGTGCAGTTTTCTCACAGATTGTGAATCCAAAGGGAAGATAAGAGGAGATATGTTTTGATCTTTGATGCACTGTGATTTTGTGTTCTGCCCATTTCAATTGCTTCACCTTAATTTGGACTTGCAAAGCAGACAGCAGGCCGTTGAATTTCCTAGTCTTCATGGAGTCATTTATCTTCAGCTTATCTGGCAAATATTCATGTGTTGGTTCTTTCTATCCTCCTCTGCATTTTTCCTTCTTTCTTTTACATCTGTACAGTAACTAGACAAAGAAACTTAACCATTTCTTTAGATTAATGTGATAAATATTCAAATCTACTGCTTCTATAGGATTACATTATTGCTGATTAGTCTGTATTTGATTCTCATGATTTTATACGATTTCACAAAGAAGTATCCTAGTTTTACTGTGTATTTGACACTTTTGCCAAATGAGTTGTTAATTTAGACCAATTACTTTATTCTTATCACAATAAGAAAGATCAGAAAACTTCACCATAAATTGGCCACCATAGTCTAGTATGACTGCATATTGCTTGATGGGTCACGGTGCTGGCTGGATTGTAGATTGTCCCACTAAAATAATCTCTCCCCTAAATGATTAAAATGGAGATACTAGATTTGTGATGAATGTTGCTGCAAAGAAGATTTCAATATCAACCAACTAGGTTCAGGTGAGAGTGAAGGCCAGAACTCAACAGGCCCAGTGATTTTTGGAGTAATGTCAGGCATGAGAAAACCCATTTGTAACAAAAGTTGAATTGGGTATGAGAGAACCAAAGGTAATGTTAACATTAATTTTCCCCTTTGAACATGGATATTAAAATTGTAGAATTCTCTATTCTGTTACCTCAGTGATGAATTAGAGGTAGAAAATAGCCACCCAGGTTAAGATGATACCTGGCTTCTGCTTTATGCGGAAATGTTTGGGCTAAGGCTTCTATATATCATGGCAAAGTCTCTTTCAATGAATAAGATCATTTGTTCTAATTCTTTGAGATCCCTTAATTAAATGGTGGATGCAGCACCTTTAGACTATGGGGAATGGAGATTCTCTTACCTCCTTAATCATGCCACCTTTCATATATACTTCAATAGATAATAGACCTTACTGAATGCATTATATATATATATATATATATATGGTTTAGTTCAATTATTTTACCCATTAGACTTCAATCAAGTTATTTGAACAATGATGATACTTTTGACTATATCTTAAAAAAAAAAAAAAATTTAAATGGCTAAAACCATTTAAATAACTTGATTTTTTTATATTATTTATTTATAGAAATGAACACAAACGTGGATGTGATCCATAATATAAAGCAACCATGGAAAGACATACAAAGGTGGCCTTTGATCTCTATTAAACTAGCTGGCGCTCTGCCACAGTCGATCATGGGCTGGCACATGGTGAGCTTAGGCCTTTCTATGCCAGAATGTACCCACATGTAGACCCAACCTTATTCGTATACCCTTCATTGCAAATATCAAAACCAATAAATTGACAACACAAAACCATAGAAGTAATACATATTTTGTTGTGCGTAAGCAAGAATAAGAAATTAAAGCATCGAACAGCATAAAGAGGAAGATATGGTGGGGAACTTTCAAATTCTAAAATATTCTGATTTCTGACCTCCCAACTATTTACAAACAAGCTTACAACATAATACCCTTTCTGGTTCATTTTGTTCACTACCAACTAGCATGGCAGAGAAGCCAATTTCAAAACCCCATTTATGGGCAAAAGGTTTTACACAACTACCTCAATGATGCCCAACAACTTTCTTCAACTAGGATTTCTCTGTTCCTCTCTCTCTCTCTCTCTCTCTCTCTCTCTCTCTCTGTTCTCCAGTTCTGTTCTCGAGCAGTGAGCTTTATGTTAACATTAACCTCTCCAGCAAAGTCACATATCTATACATATAAGTAATAAGTGTGTGTTTAGAAAATTACAATGAGAGAGAGAGAGAGCGAGAGTAATCCCATTTCACAGCTTTTGCTCATTCTCAGTTGCAACTTTTTGTCATTTTCTCCTCCCAATACAGCCTCTGCTGACAATCTCAGTATTGCTCCAATCATCCTTAGCAAAAAGACCGACATATCAACTCTAAAGGAAAATAAAATAAAATAAAATAACGATATGTATCTCTCTCTCTCTTGAGCTATAGAGTTTAAAGAGAGAGAAAAGAGAGACTGCACCGAGAGCACACGTCCTGCAAAAGAAGCACTGAGTTTCAGATCTTCCATGCGCCATGCGCCATGCAGCCATCTAAACAGTAGCTCTTGACTTTTGTAATCCAAATTTCATATAATATAAGTACAGTATTGACAGCCAATAATATCAAAACAAAATAGCTGTGAAAGAGACATAAACCAGGTTTGAAGTAATAAAAGGAGGTTAGGAGGAGATACAGGTTCAGTGGGGCTACATAGTAACTAGGCTGTGAAAAGGCTGAGACAATATATGTTGATTCTTCTTTTTGGGTATTGGTTTTTTTTTTTTTTTTTTTGGTGGGGGGGGGGGGGGGGTTTGAGATTTGGGTTGTCATGGGTTTTGAATTTCAAAATCATGCTGCAATTGTTTCTCTCTAGCTTATTCTTTCATATACCATTTGATGGAGTATATTTGAGGCTTTGATCAATCAGCTCAGCAAAAGTTGGCAGACTTGAATGATAGTGGGTACATGAAGGAGTTTGAGTAAGTGAATCTGATGATCTGACTGGTCTTCAAAGTTTTTCCTCCATTCACCAAGCAATCATCATAGGAGAGCCTCTTGAAGGTTCTTGGGTTCACTATTCTTGCAGAAGCAAACCAACCACAGTGGAGATGGATATTTGATGGAGCACAACCAGAAACACAGGTGTTCACAATCTGAACTATGTACTGTGGGATTCCAGATGATGAATCTCTGCTTTGTGAGATGCTTATATCTCTGTTTGTGCATGTCCCTAATAAAAGCCAAAAAAATAAAAGACCCGTATAAGATAAAAGATTGAAAAATCTATAAAGGACATTTTTCATGTATTTGTAACTCAAGAAAAAGCTACAGAAGACAAATTAGGTTACATTGAGATGGCATCTTTACCATGTAAAAGTAAAAGCTTTCTGTGGGTTGAGTATGCCTGTTCTGGTTTGATAGCTAACTTGTTTGAATGGCCTGTGAAATGAAATAAATAGATGTAAACTCTTGATCTTTTGAAATTTGAAGGAAAGAAATGTGGAAGACAGAAAAATTAATTAAATAGAAAAAAAAGAAGAGATGAGCTTTACTTGTGCACTACCTGAATGTGGTCCAATGTTCCATAGTATAATGATGAACATCATCAAGCAGAGAAAGGACATTTGAGAAGAGCTCATGATGGGTTTGTGTTAATTATGAGTTGAAATTGTTTTCAGTGACTGGTAGTTTGGCTTCTCATCACCAGCTCCCTCTCTTGCTTCTGTGATTCTCCTTGTTTAGTCTACAATGGAGAGAGAGAGAGAGAGAGAGAGAGTATATATGAAGGGCCCCTACTGATATAGAAGGATTTGAGGAGTGTTTGGAGATGGCAGCTTGAAAGCAAAGTACGGAAAGCGGGAAAGGCGAGCAAGAGTGAGTGGGGGAGAGAGAGAGAGCCAACACCAATTCCATTCTAACAGTCTCGTCCAATCTATTTTCACTGCTTTTATTCCTGCCAAGACAAAAAGAAAGACAGCGGCCATTAAATGCATCAGATGAAAAGCTCTTTCCTTTCCCATCACTGTACTATCTATCCCATTTATCAATTGCTTTTCATGGCCATGCCAAAATTAATTCCCATGGTTTAACACTAATCCTCCTTTTACCAAAAGCCTTCCCAACTACTGATCATTTCAGGTATCTTGCATTCTTGCTTGCTCTAACTTAATGTTTGACTGACTTTAATTCAATAATCAATAAATAGAGTCATGGTTCCAGCTAATGAAAATGAGTTAGAGATGAATCTCAGCTCGTTAGCATATTTCTTAACAAAATAATTAATATCTAACGAAGGTACAAATCGCAAAAGCCTTCATAAAATAACAATTTATAGGACGGGGCCTATTCATTTTTATATTTACCGTATTAGAGTGTTTCGGACTTAAAACTAAATATTAAGCATGTTCACTCGAAAAGAGCTTGTTTTTCTATTTCGTACAGGATAAGAACATTATAACATTTCACCAAAAAAATTAATAGTGCACTAAATTGGGTTCCATCCACAAGTCTAAGAGAGCTAGAATTCCCATAATTCAATTAAACATTGAGTCAAGAAAGAATTGGGTTCTTTTAACTGCGTTCTAATTAATTAAAAACCTAATTTAATGTCAGTTTGTTTTTAGAAAAAAAATTAGATTCCATCACATAAAAGTACATTAATACCTATTTTTTAGTATTAAATTTTAATAAATAAAAAAAATTGGTGAAAACCTAATTAAGTGTGACATATGGAGCACAATAATAATTTAAGGCATTCAATTCGACCCATGCCATTCTTATTTACAAAATCTTAAGGGGGTATTTGGCAAACTTAAGAACTTGGCTAGCTGAGGATAAGCCTGTCTGATTTTTATTTAGTACTGTTTGGTAAGTGCATTTTTCTGTAAATTAGTTCAATCATGTCCAGAAAATAAGGCATAAATACAGTTTTTTTTTTTTTTCAAACTAACTGTAAGATGGTTTATATAAAAATCATATAACAGAAAAAGATCAGAACTAGCCATACCCAATTTTTAAAGTTCCCAAACAGCCTCTAATGCTCACCAATGCAGCCAGTTTATCTAGCTAACCCACAAACATTTCACCACCTTTCTGGTAATTGAATGTAACATGCTGTCATTTCCTCTTATATCTTCAAAACCTCAATGAGAAAAATGCAATGAATCTCATCCACACATTCAGGCCTACTCACATGCAGACTCCTTGCAGGGATGTGAGCCCTACAAATTAATCCTGTGTAAATAGGCAAGAATCCGTTCAATAGATTCTCAACACTGCTTCATTAATAGAGTTAAAGAGATTTTATCACCTATTATTTCTTTATGAGCCAATGCATGTTTGACACTTGTCCAAGCTCCAGTAGGCTTCACAACCAGTTCACATTACAACTTGAACCCCTACATTTTTAGAGATAAAAATGAGGAATATTGAAAAAGTGAAAAACTCTATCTAGCTTCATTCTTCTCGGTTTTCTAATTTTGAATGGATCACTTTCAAGTTTCTTTAAGACTTTCAACTGAAATAATAAGAAAGTGGATTTTTCCCGGGGAAGTCTCCAAGTCTTGTAACGTCACATCCATTTGTACAATGTCTCTCGGTTATGTATCCATACAACTGGAGCCATTCGTAGGTCAGAAAAGCAAATCTCCCCTTTCAATTCCACACGCTCAATTCGTACTTAATTCTTTCTTAATTCCAATGTCTAACCCCTCTCTCTCTCTGTCTCTCTCTCGTCTTTTCCAGACCCAGATAGGACCAGCATCTTGAGATATATAGGACAAAAGTCCATGAGCCCAGAGCTGTAAGAAGAAGGGGAAGGGGAAGCATTGGCAGGTACCCTATTGGCCAGAAGAAGCTACCCCAAAACAGGAAGTACTAGCCTCCTATTGTTTCAAAAGAAGGAAATTTTGCCATTTATGCCAAAGCCTACATCTCTAGGCCAATTTCTGAATTCGTTAAAAGCTAACCCGTATACTTCCATTTATGCCAAAGCCTACGTCTCTAGATTTTAACTCTTTGAATCTTGACTTTATAAGAAGAAGGAAAAACCTTTGGTACCCAATATTATGCAGGAATGCTACATGCATATATGAAAATTAGTCATTGAATCTCGTTTCAGGACGAAATTGGGAATTTGGGTGGGGCGAAACTTTAATTAATTATTAATAATATATCCGGATCTAGAAAAATAAGAATATTTTTGTTCATTCTTTTATATCCTGTTAGTTTGATGTAGAAAAAATTATAAAAAATTATAAAATATTTATATTTGATAAATGATATCTTAATTCAATGCATTTCAATTATCCTCAATGAGATCATATTTTTTGAAAGCTTTGAATGATGACTTCATTAGAGTATCTCCAATATATTCATGTCATTTGATGTGCTAATACCAAAATTTGCCTCAAATGGTATCAAAGTCAAATTTGGTGCATATGTGCTAAAATTTGACGTTGATGCCATTTGAGGGGCAAAATTTTGGCGCATATGTGTCTCAATGCATTAATGTTGTATTTTTGCATTTTTTATTTTTGAAGGAAAATATGACTTGGCATAAATGGAAATTGTCATTCGATGTATCAAATTTGGTAGCCCTACATTGCCAAAATTAGACATCATTGGAGCAACTTATTTAGGTGACAATGTTAAATTTTGGCAATAGCAGCTCAAATGATATACCACTGGAGATGCTCTTATCAACACTATATATCAAATGCCATTCCCTAAATAAATACAACCAACCTGTCATCCATGAATTGAAGTTATTAAAAATTTCCTAATTCTTATAATGTCAAATCAAACTCTAACTTTATTCACTAAACATGTAACTGCAAATTAAAAAGAGAGAGTGATAGGAGAGTAAAATGAAGGGGGTTAAAAAAATTGAGGGGAGGCAGATTCAAGATTCTTGGCTCATTTGTTGCATGGCCCCTTCCCTCGTTAATAACTCTACTAATGTATATCGTCTAAAAAAAAAAAAAACCTTTGTGGTATCTTAGTGCATGGCATCTCCTTTATCTTATGAATTGCGACTCTTAAACTCCAATCTCCAAACTTTGGGTGGGAGAATCCGAAGGAAAAGAATAATGTTATATGCTATGTATGTATTCTAAAAGTCTCTTTTATCATTCTTTTCCTCTCTTTTTTTTCAAATAATAGAAATTAAACTTTCTCCAAATCCTCTCATATATAGTAACAAATAGTCAAATAGGACTCAATATATTTTTGTGTATGAATTAGACCAAAACCTTTAATTTGAAATTGGAATATATGTCGCTAAATCAATAGATATTGCTATATATCACCCTCTTTATAACACTCTCTCTTAAAAGACCCCAAAGAAAAAAACAGAAAAAATGAATCTTGAAAATGGGTCCCATAGTGTCCCAATAATCCATGAACCCCGTGGTGCAAGTCAATTGAATTTATGGAAACTCAAAGAAAATGAAAGGAACAAATTAACAAAACCAAAAATGCTGTAAAATGAATTTGTTTTTAAATAACAAAAATGCTCAAATGATTATGGTTGTATACTATGAGCCCGATTCCCATATAAATCCCATAAGAAATCATGTGAATAGGCGAATCCCGCTTTTTAAACAATTTCAATTTCTTTTCCTTATATGATAGGTGGAATAATCCAATCCTATTTGTATGGCCAGCGCCTACTTGTTTATGAGACTCTGGGTACGTGCTATGTTGCTTCCGTATGATATTCATGCTCGTGTAACACAAATGCAAAGGATTGAGCGAACACACGTTTTGGACAGAAAGGCTAGGGTTCATGTTTACGTACACCCACGTGCAACCCAACTGCCACATTAATTTACAAAACCCTAGCTTCAACTCAACGTAAAAAAGAGGCCGACTCTGAAAGTTTCACCAGTAAGTTGTGGAGAGAGAGAAAGAGAGAGGGAGAAGGTCTCTGTTGCAGAAACGGTGTGAAAGCTACTCTAGTTTCCTTCTTAAAGTATAAACCCGTCCAAGGTTTCCTTCCATAGTTCCATACATAAGGACAGAAACGCGTTTTTCCTTCATTTGGAACGCATGCATTGTCGTTTTGCGCTAGCTTTCTCTCTAGAATGCAGTGTTTCAGACAATCAGATACTATATATGTCTTCGAAATACTGCATTTGCCTTTTGTGACGGGATCTTAAGTTGACATGTGATTGCGAGTTTGGTACTTAGCTCTAAATCTACTTGGTCTCTCTTCAGTTGATAACTTTTTCAAGCTCAAATGGAATCATCACCTTTATCCTTGTGCTACATATGGCAACTTGAGAGAGAGAGAGAGAGAGAGAGAGGAGAGAGGATGGGGGGTTTTCACATATATCTCATCAGTTGTAAATGGAGCCACGTGATAGAAGTTAAGAATTGCAGACACTAAAAATCGTAATGGCTGAACAATGATTCCAGCAAGACTACTTGCCCACAAAAGTGTATATATATGGACAGACTGATTGCACTATCCACTTTACCCGGAGAAGAATTTCTATCAGTGTCGGAGAGCAAAATGTTGTGGGTCTAATTTTGTGCCCAAATAATTAATGTGGCACGCTCGTATGATCGTATCAATTTTTTTATAAAAAAAAAAAAAAAAAAAAAAAAAGAAAGAGAAAAGATAAGAAAACTTCATTGCTTATACTATGAGAAAATCAGAGAGAAGAATTAATTAATTGTAACAAAAAATATGTTCTTTACTTTTGGGATTTGTCGGTGAGCAAAATGGGTTATGTTGCATTAATATATTGGTGTGACTATCACTACGGCATGTCATATATAAATTGAGTTAAGATTGTCTCAAATTAAGTTAAGATTTAATGGTCATAGCATAGCACCACTCTTGTCAATGTAACATTGAGAATCTAATACAAAGGCTTTATTAACAGAGGGTTCTTTTCTCTCTCTCTCTCTGTTTTTTTTTTTTTTTTCAAAAATGATTGATTTCATACCAAATTTATCGATTACATAGTAGTTTTAAATTACCTCCCGGTCAATATAGAATTAGAAGACTCATTTGAAGTCATTTGCATGTGCATCATTTTCTTAATTTAAATATGGAAAAATTACACTTTGCTTTCCTGAAGAATTGGTCATTTTCACATTGGTCTCCTGTGGCTTTGATTGCATCAACGTGCCTCCTAAACCATTAGATTATATCAAATCACCCCCTTCTGTCATTTACTCTAATTGAAAAATGATGTTAAGACTTGTTTTTTTTATATATTTTTTATGCAATATTTATCATAAACCGTTAATGTACCTATAAGCATATCGATGAAGTTTCATGATTTTTCTCAATATATTTTAACTTTTGAATTATTTTCTCCATACAGAAAATAAATAATAGATAAAATATATTGAGAAAAATTATGAAATTTCACCAATATGCCTGTAGACCCATTAGGAATTCAGGATAAATACTGCATAGAAAAATAACAAGCCTAACACATATTTTTAGTCAAAAAAATAAATGGCTAACAAGTAGAAGTGGGTAATTTGATACAATATAATAGTTTAGGGGGCATATTAATGTAATCGAAATCACAGGGAGGTAACGTGAAAACGGCCAATAATTTAGAAGGACAAAGTGTAATTTTCCTTTTAAATATTTGCTCAACTTTTAACCATTGTGTTTTTATGTTATATTTTGTCGACTCATAATACCATATCCATTATGTGACATCATATGATTATGATATTGAAGACTTTCTCTTCTATTAGGGAAACCATCTATTTGTTGTTTAACGATTAATTATTAACTATCAAGACTTCGTGTTTGATCGTGTTTAAGTTGGCTCAAGTTTGACCTAATTTACAATTTATTTTTAGTTATTTTTTAAAGTTATAGTTTAACTTCGGACCAAATATAATATCATGTGTAGATATTGAATTCTATATTTTCCAAGAGCAAGTTTGCTTGGTATATGAATAAAATTAAATTGTTTTACTATAAATCGTAATGAATCTTATGAAACAATCAAATAAGTCGTGCTAGATCCATAACTAATTACACCTTTTACCTACTGAGGCCTAAGTGGTCATTATAATTTCTCAACCAAAATTATCACCTTGAATAATATTAAATTTTTATTAGTTACTCCTATTAATTTATCATTATCTCATCGTCGAAGAAAATTTTTTTTTAATCCTTTGGATCATCACTATCTGGATGCAGTCAACGGGACGTTCATGGATGGTTAAGATCCTTTAGAATACAACGGGTTTGTTGGAAAATAGTATTATTTTTTCTCCTATAAGATGCAATAATGAGCATAATCATCCTTTTGAGGAGGAATTGATTGAAGAAATAAGCAGGAGACCTTTGAAAGATGTTGATAACGTTGGTGGGGTGTGGTCAGAGGCAAGGGAATTTAATTTGGAAGTTGGGTCGGACCAGATTAATGGGCCGGAGGACATTGGAATCGCAAATCAAGGTTTCGAGAACAGTGTACAGCAAATCAGTGGGGAGGAGCGATTAATGGAGGTGCCTATTGAAATGGTTCAATCTCAAGTTTCTTGAAAGCCGGAAGGTAACTCTGCTGCTCAAATCCTATGTTTAAATGTAAAAAGCAAACTGTTAGATGATCTACTTGACAATAAGAAAGGCGGAAGAAAGGGTAAGAAGAGGGTTTCTAAAAAGTTTTCAGTTTTCTAGAAGAAAGAAGGGAAGAAAGGTAGTGGTTGGTGATGAGTCAACAATTGGTAAGGGAAATGTTGATTTATTTTCTGTAGTGGGTGTCACGAACAGTACCAATGGTGTGCGAGATGAAGCTGAAGCAATTTGGGACTTAGGCAATATTGTGGATCTTGAATTTCCAGATGGGAAGGATGTATTCATTCAGGGCAAAGGAAGTTGTGAAAAGGAACCAAAAATCACGGATTTAATGTTGAGTCGCTGATAGTAGATTGAGGGGGTGGGATGTTGCGTTTTGTCTCATGGAATATCCTAGGCTTGGGGAATAAATTAAAGAAGAGGGCTTTACAAAAATTAGTTAAGGATCAAAAAGCTATTTTTGTTGGGGTTCAGGTAACGGAAGTTGATGTCACCGATGGGTATCGGGTTAAGCTCTTATGCGAAATTTTGGGTTTCTAAGCTGAGTGGGTTCCGGCAGTAGGTGCAGCTGGGGGTTTATGTTTGCATTAGGATGAATTTTTTTTCTCTTTGGATGACTGCCACAAGGGAGAGAGGTTCATTGCTTTACTAGGCTCTATTATCCATTCTAATTTTAAATGTGTGATATGTTGTGTATATGCCCAAGATCAAGATAGAAGTTTGTTGTGGGAAGAATTTATTGATCTGAAAGAGAAATGGGAGGTGCTGTGGATGGTTGGAGGTGATTTTAATGTTGTCTCTAATAGCGATGAGAGGAAAGGCTGTTTAGTTCTTTCTAGAGGGATGAGGGAGTTTAATGAGTTTATCATGGATATGGAGCTGGTTGATTTTCTATTGATAGGTAGAAAATTTACTTGATCAAATAAATTGAGTATGAGCAGGTTTGATAGATATCTTGTTTCTAGAGATTATTTTGAATCATTCCATGGTTTGAAAACAGTGGGGGCTTCCTAAGGGGCTTTTTGATCATTGCCCTGTTCTATTGGAGGTTGAGTTGAAGGATTGGGGCTCAAAACCATTTCGATTCATTGATGTTTAATTGAATCATAAAGATTTTTGGAACTTTGTTGAAGTCAAATGGGTGGAGTTCAATGTTAAGGGGAGGGCTAGTTTTGTTATCCAAAGGGGAGCTTTTTGTTTTTGGGTTGGTATGTATGTAAGGGTTTATTTTTTGTATTTTGCAGAATGTTGTGTTGGGTGGATCTTCTACTGTGAACTCTGTTAACCTTGTTTATTATTAATAAAATTTAACTACTTATCAAAAAAAAAAAAAAAATTCCTTTCATGTGGGAATCCAGGCACCATGCGTATCCCGCACGAATATTCAAAGCCTCTATCTATCACCCTTATGTCTGTGGCGCATCCTTGAGACTTTTTTTTTTTTTTTTTTGAGGAATAGAACTGGTGTACGTACGACCTGCTACAGCCGGTTTCGACGCTGGTAATGAGTACGCGATACCTGCATCAGACGACAGGCAGCGCCTATAGTACGAAATGCCGACCGGTAAGGTACGATGAGATGACATTATGATCTAATTATGCATATGGACTAAAAGGCCCTCGAGAAAATGGGACATACTATTGCCCCTACTTCGTTGGACTTTTTGTGGAGAAGTCAAGGGTGAGACTGACATTTACGAAGTTCGGAGGGCATGGTTTTGTCAAGTCGATTAAACGGTTCAGGTTTTGTCAGGTTTTATCTGTACAGGTAGCTAGATTATTAGCTGATAATTTTATTTATCATTATATAGTAATTTTTTTTATGAAAACTTTCTTACGTTAGTGATTTGATTTTTTTAGACAGTGTAAGAATGAGAATTTTAGAAATTCAATAATTGAATTATATATTCTTTCAATGTCTTTTATTCATGCAAAAAAATTACAGTCATCTGTTCGTCGGTTTCTAAAATATAAAATATGAAAAACTTTAACCGTTAGATATAGTCATAATCTTTTATAATCTGTATTTTAAAAATCGATTGAAAAATCACTGTGATTCTTAACATGCATGTCATATATAAAAAAAATATTAAAATCAATTACCGATTTTTCAAAATATACATCATATTTTGACTAAAAAGTCCGATCCTTATGTGAGGACGTCCTTATAAAAGAAAATGACTATTTTTTATACTAGAGGAAATTATAATGTCATCACCCTACAATTATATGAAAAGTACTTAGTGGTAAAAATAAAATCTTATTAGGAGTAAAGTGAAAAGAGAAAACTTGAAATGAGTAAATTAAATATTATCATTTCGTGGAAGATTTTATCATTTCATGATTTTTTTTTTCAAAAATCAACTGTAAAAAAAGGTGACATTTTAAAGAAAAAAAAATTACAATTTTAAAAAGTTACATTTTTTAGAAACCAACCCTTGAATCACTGTAATTTTTTGCCCACATGATATACATGAAAGGAACATCAAATCCAACAGTCAGTTTTTGAAAATATGTTCAACAAGTGGTGTTAGAAGGGTCCACCTGATGCATTTGCAGCTCTGAAGATATATATAAAAAATTTTATTTTATTTTTTTAATTTTATTTAAATATATTAATCTTCTCAGAATCAATAACAGCTATTTTCTTTCATAAATATCTTCATCTTATGATCTAACTACTACTAACCTTTATTAATTTATTTTGGCTGAGCAATCTGTCTACTTACTTCGTTGACTTCAGTTTTGGAATATCTCATTTATTTATGGGTTTTATTAATACAGACACCTCTCTCCCACATCCCTCCCAACAAAATAATAATAATAATAATAATAATAATATCAACAACAACAACAGATGGATGGTTGAGATCATTTGATCACATCTACCTCCATTTTTGAAAGATCCATGCCAGCCCAACTGCTGAACAAACAATGTCATGCTCACTGATGCTCTCTCTCTCTCCTCATCTTCTCACTCTTCTCTCCGTCATCCTCGTCCTCATCCTCTCCACCTCCAACATCAATGCCAATCCTTCACAACCATCCCACCCTCTTTGCCCATCTTTCGACTGCGGAAACGGCGTCGTCATTCGCTACCCTTTCTGGCACCAAAACAACATGCAGCAGTTTGATGAACACTGTGGATACGCCGGCTTTAATCTCTCCTGCGCCGGTCAGACTCCAACTCTCGGTCTCGCTGACGGCATCTACGACGTTAAAACAATAAACTATTCCGACAACACCATCACACTTTCCTATGTAATAAATCAAGAAATTTGTCCGAGGGTGTCTCGTGATGTTACGCTACCGAGCTTTTTGTTCAACTACACTGTCGACGTTATGATGCTACGTTTCTTTTACAATTGCACGTTGTATCCTCCTGCTCTTCCGTTTATAGAATGCCTTCAGTACGGTGATAAGCGCTCGTACATGTTCATGGCCGGAGCGATCCCGGAGTTCGATTGGGGCCGGTACTGTGAGTCAACTGTGACTGTGCCGGTGATTGAGAAGAAAATCGATGGACGTACAGTTACTGGTTTTGGTAAAGCCATGCAAGATGGGTTCAAGTTAAGATGGCGAGCAGATGGTGCACGTGTTTGTCAATCGTGTGAGGCCACTGGTGGATTCTGTGGATATGGTAATAGTCTTGATTGGAATTTCTTTTGCCTTTGTGAAGATGGACGCCATGCTGCTAACTGTCATGACAATGGTAATTTCTTTTGCATAGTTTGTTCTTTAAATTTAGCATACTAGCTAGCCAATTAATTACCAAAAGTTCTGTTTTAGTTAGGCTCTGTTTGGATCCCTTTGAAAGTGTAACGGAAAGAAAAGAAAAAATGATTAAAATGCTTGAGACATGAATTAATTAAGATTTATGCAATTTTAAGCACTTTATTATGAGGTCCCAAGCAATCCGATAGCCAGTGCATCTTGGAATATTTATGGGTTGTTTGGCAAATGTAATAACTTAGCATATTGAAGATGAGTTTGTCAAACTTTATGCAGACATTAAGACCTAACTACAATTATCTTTTTAATCAACCGTAAGATGCTTAATTTAAAAATCAAATAGTGGTACGACATGGGACTTATATAAACCCTATTTGGATAAACCCTAGTCAGGTTACTCTTAGGCACCATTTGGATTTGTTTTATATAAGTGCTTATTTATTTTTTTAAAAATTTGTAAAATGTAAATTCTTAAAAAAAAAATTAAAAACCAAATAAGTAGTTATAAAAAACAAATCCAAACGTGCCTTAATTAATTAACTTAAGAATATCAAAAAGTTAATAATGTACTATTTATCTTTGCGGAAATTGAGATTACGATTGTTTTAATTACCAAATGTCCTTCCCAACGGAGCAATCTTTTTAATTTCTTTCCTGGGTCCAACAGGATGCTTAAGCAAAAGCGCTCACTCTATTATTGTAATCTTTAATGACCAAAACCTGTCAGTAGTGGTTACGGAATATTATGTATTTATTTCTCGATCTTATTTTTCACTGATGTATCCATAATGCGTATATGGTTTTCTGAACTAGCAGGTGCAACTTCAATCAAGTCTGAACCAAATTTGGGTGTTATAGGTGAGCATCGATCTCACTTAAAAGAAGAAAACCGTTTCTGCCGATCGATTGTTGATTTTAACAATAAACTATCATGTGCAGGTGCACTGATCTTTGGGGGTTTGATTGTAGCTGCAACAGTTTTCTATTTCATCCAGAGAGAGAAAGTTTCCTCACACAAACCAGTTTTTAGCCGGATACCAATTCAATAGTGGAAAATAATTGCAGCATGCATGCATGCATATGGTGGCTGTCACGGTTCTAAGTTCTAGCACAAGCCTTTCATGCCCTCTCTCTGAAACTCTGTTACTTGCCAGAACTCTTTTTAATTATGAGTCCATATCAGGACTGCCCATTTCACATATTTGTAATATGTTGAACCATCGATACTCAATATATTAAATTTGTAATTCAAGTTGAAAGATCCAACCATATTTATTTGAACCATTTTAGTTTTAAAAATGAGTGGTTAAGTGTTTAACCAAATCTAGTCAAGCTGATGATAGCTGTGGCTGCATGTATCTTCATTCCGAGAATATGAAAAATACATTGATACCTAGAAAATTAAACAATAAGCAAGTCGTAATCAGCCTAATTTACACTTTTAAATTATTCTAGAATTGTAATATTTATCTGACTACCATCACGCATGCTACAATAGGATCGTAAACAAGCTGACTCAAATTGAATTGAAAATTGCCAAGTTGACAAAATTAGGGGCTGTTTGGCAAACTTAAAAACCTGGACAGCTGAGGATTCAATTTGTCTGATTTTTATTCAGTACTGTTTGGTAAATGCATTTTTTCTATAAATCAGTTTTAGAAAATAAAGAATAAACACAGTTTTTTATTTTTCAAACCAACTGTAAACTGGTTTACATAAAAACCATATAATAGAAAGAGATCAGAACTGGCCAAATTCAATTTTCAAAGTTCCCAAACAGACCCTAATGAATTTAAAAGTAAAGTTCAAAGTTGGTTCACCTGTTCAAATGAATTTTTTATTAAGTGAATTAAATAAGGCTTTTATCATGACAATAGCATATCAAATTAACTTGAATAATTTGATTAAATAAAGTAATAATGAAGTTCTCAAACCAAGTAATACTATATTTGAACATTTTTCTGTAAATTAATAAGCTTAAAAATATATTTTGAGTTTCAACTATTTATTTTTTTATCTTATCAATAAATTTGAATGAATTTCTTATCAATGAATCACAAGATAAGTTGAAATAACATGATTTGTCCTCCAATCAAACAAAGCAACAAAGCAACCCAACAAAACTTTCACGGCCCACGGCCCAAAATAGCATCCTCTGTCCAAATGTCCGACTATGCCCGCAGCTGTGTCAAGTGAGTGACTGTAGATTAGAGAAATGGCTCTGCTCGGTCCCCGCGCTGTAAATATAATGGATTAGGGTTTTAGATATTTAGGGTTTTGGAGTTTGTCCGGTAATGCGATATCTCAAATGGATTGGTATTGGTGCCCCCTGACCTCTTTCCAGCATCTGTGTCTCGCCTAGGGTTTCTACAGAATGGAAGAGATTGGTGATGATTTTGGTGATCTATACGCAGACGTTGAAGCTCAAGTAACTTCAGCTAACAATGGCGTCCCAGATTTCAACGAATTGTATACAGAACAAGAAGACAATTCTACGAAGAAATCAAACCCTGAGGAGGGTCTCGTTTCGGATTCGAAGAACCTCGATTCGATTGGAGCCGAGCTAACTCGGTCAGGCAACAACGAGAAAACCCCGGCTTTAGAAGTGAATGGTGAGGAGGAGGAGGAGGTGATTGTGGATAACGGAAGCGATAGCGAAGATGATTTGAATATAGTTTTGAACGATGAGGATTGTCGGGTTTTTCCGGTTACCGGTGGTGTGAGTGTGAGGAATGAAGGGGTTAATGATGATGGAGATGATGATTTTATTGTTGTTGCTGAGGGAAATAAGAATCGGAGTGATGGATTGGAGCAGAGTTCGGCGGTTAATGGTGCGGACAGAGGAAACTCAGCGAAGGGTGGTTATCATTCGCAGTATTCGCAATACAAGGTAGTGTGAATGGTTATTCTTTAGTCTGTGAAAGTGACACGAGGAGTATGTGTTGTAGACTCATACTATGTTTTGGGATTGAAATGTGCTTCATAAATCGTGTTTATGCAAGAAACTAGATACTATTTTATGAAAATGACTTATCCTCTTTCTTTTTTTTCAGTTGCGGTGATTTTGCTGATGTCTCTATATTATTACACCTCCTACTCTTTTGAAAAGCTTCAATGCAGGATGAATTCATTCAATAATCTTAGGACTTCTAATTCCGCCTTCAAACTCTTTTTCGATGTTTTAGTGTGTGTGTGTTATTTATTTTATTTTATTTTAGTTTTTATTTTTTGGTTTTTACAAATTACCTCACTTCTTTTTAGTTGCGGTGATTATGCTGATGTCTCCAAATTACACCTCCTACTTGTCTTTTGAAAATCATCAATGCAGTATGAACTCATTCATTTTTCTTAGGACATCCAAATGCGCCCTTAAGGTTTGATTTCATTTTTGTTCTCGGTTAAGCTAAAAGTTCACAAACCATAGAAAAATTGTTTCACTTCAACTATTGGGTGAGCCATACTGTTTTTTCTTTTGTTATATATAAATGCCATTGCACAAACAGTGAATGAAAATGTTGCTAGTTGCTTTACCCAAGTCGAGCCTGATTGAAGTGTTTTCTGGACCAGACTATTACCAATTTATAATATTAAGATTGGTTTGAGCTTTCATTTGTTTTGCCATTTCTCGCTAGCAGTATAGTATCTTAATTCGACAGCCTCTTTGTTGTCAGTACGACCTAAGTTCAGTTTCTTACTGGGGTGCTATTGTGCAGTACATAAGATCTCATTCAAGTAACGCCAAAGGCAATGGATCCTTCTCTTCCATGTTTACCAGAGCTGATAGGGACGATAATGAGTGGAATCAATATAGGGGTTCAGCCTCAGATCAGGTCGGTCCAATTGATGCCACAGCCCTTCCAGCAATTGTTCAAAGTGGATGTGGTTTCTCACTTCCCCGGTATAGGTATGTAAATATGGTAATGATCTTGGTTTCTTTTGCAGTTTACTAGTGGCTTATGACATGTGCTATGTGCATTATAAAACTGAATGATTTTAAATAAGCTATTGAAAATGAAGTGAGAGAATGCCATATTGCGAAGCCCAAAGATATCAATTGTAGTAAGGATTAGTGGAACGGTGAAATTTATTCTCAATTTTTTTTTGGAGGAAGTTCATACTCTATATACAGCATGCAACAGTTCTAATATTTCTTCTTAATTTTGTGGTACATTTTCAAATGACCTTAACTGAGAAGTGTGTCTTTGTCCTTTTTCCAGGACCATACTAGATGTAAATATTGATTCATTTGAGCAGAAGCCCTGGAGGCATCCTGGAGTGGATATAACAGATTTCTTTAATTTTGGTTTTGACGAACAAAGTTGGAAAGATTATTACGACTCTGTGGTAAATGAATCTACTGTTATATGTACCTGGAAGAATTTACCTTATAGTATATGCATAATGCTCATCCAGTAGACCGTAAGGTTGGTGGACTGGGCTTATGGTAAACCTGATTTTATGTTAGCTTTCATTTGACATAGCTTCTTATAATTAGAAAATTTACTCTGACTTGCGCAACAGGAGCAATTTCGACAGAAAACATCCATGCAGACTAGGATTCCAGTCTATGAGTCTTCAAAATATAGTCAGGTGAATTACTTAAGTCATTGGAATCTACTCACTCTCTCTGACTACACCAGTTGTGTAAGTTTCTTGAGTGCATATGATTTCCAACCATAATTTGCTTATTTTGAAATAGACTTATGAAACTGGTTTTGAGCATGAGCAAGTGGCTCAAGAAGCTGTGGCTGAGGAAACAGGTCAAGCTGGCCAGGGGAGAACAGATGGTCATGCATCTAAAATTTCTGCTAGTGGGGTGAGGCAGTTGGAACTGGTATGTATAAATGAAGGGGTTTCCATTTTTTTTTTTCTACATGTGATGTTTTATATTCATTGATTTAAGTTCTTCCATTAAGTAGTTTAACACTTCAACTAATTTATTTGGTAACTCACTTGTGATTGTTTCAGCCAAAAGGAAGAGCAATTCGGGTTGAGGGCAGCGTTGGTGAGCGCCAACCATCCATGGATGTTAGGCGTCCTCGTATTCGGGATACCGATGTTGTAATACAGGTGTGCTGTCACTTAAAATCTGTCCTAATGCTTATATAGCAACTACCTTTCCTTGTCTCACTACTTATTGCATGTTTGGGGCCAGGTTACTGTGCAGGACTCTAAGGAGGATTCCTCTGGTTGTGGCAAGGAAGATCTAGGGCATAAAGATAGCACTATACATGAAGCATCTGAAAATTTGGATTTTGGTGTGGATGATAACAGAGATATTCACTTCCTTGGTAGTGTCAGTGGAGATGAACTATCCACAGAATCTTTGGAAGGAAGTATCAGAAGATTAGACAGGGCTTCTGCTCTCAAAAGGTTTGACTTATACTAAAATTTGTGCCATAATCTTGTATAATTTTTAGTTTATAGCAACTGTACTTCTACATATAGTTTTTAGAATTTTTTTTTGTTGGACCTTTGCATCGTTGTTCTAGCATTCCAAAATCTGTTGTGGTTAGGCCATCTCCAATGGTTTATGCATATCCATATGCAAATCTAGTTTTTGCATATGGATAGCAATTTGGGTGCTCCAATAGTGATGTATATCCATTTCTTGCCCCATCACCATTTCCCTCATTGTCCTTCCAAAATCCCAAAATGGATATGGCACCATTGGAGCACTTCTATCCATATCCATATACATTTTCAAAAACTGACCGTTGGATTGGATACTCCTTTCATGAATGTCATGTCTGCAAAAATAACAGTGATCCATTGGTTGGTGTCTAAAATAACCAACTGTGAAACTATGGGGACATTTTGAAGAACAAAAAAGTCACAGTTTTTGGCAGTGAAAAATTTCAAAATCTGGCCGTTGGATCACTGTGATTTTAGGAAGACATGACATTCATGAGAGGGGTATCCAATCTAGCGGTCCCTTTTTGAAAATATGTGATGGAAGTGGCTCTAAAATAGGTCACTTGATGCAAGTTGCATCAGGTGCACCTGATGCTAGCAATCCTCTCTCACACAAAATATATGCAATTGTATTAATAATTGGATTAGGATTGAATTCATTTTTAAC
>JAESVK010000778.1:1365429-1385083 GCA_017140935.1 Hamamelis virginiana
ATTAGGTGTTCCCATGCGACGACTCCCTCTAATCCAATGCCTTTGGATTCTGATAATCATGCAAGTGACCAGAACTCTGATGTGGATGGGCATCACCATGAAAAGGTGGATGTTCATACTTTAGAGGGAAATGCTGAAGCAATGGAAACACAAAATAAGACAGCGGAGGGGGTTGGCAGGAATTCATGCAATGATCCATCCATAATGGAAACAGAATCATCACTTGGCGAACGGGTTCAACATAGCCTGAGTTCATCCTCTTTTGGAAGTCATTCTGAAGCATCCGAAGATGATATGTATATTGATACAGAAAAAGTTCAAAAACCTTTAAGAAGGCCATCATTAAATTCAGACACCGATTTACTGGAGTCGGATGCATCTGACTATTATCTCTCTAAGGACTCTAAAGGCAATGGTATCGAAATGAAACCAGGTTGTTGTAAAGATTCAGTAAAAAATAGAAGTCCCATTCGAGAGCGACGGACGCGTTGCTGTAGGAGACTCCATGGTGTGGCTGAATCAAAGGTCCACACTTGTGATAATGGTGGTGCCTCCCCCATGTCCGAGACAAAGATCCTGTATGATAAAGAGTATAATAAAGGTTACTCATCAGTTGGTCGTCGGAGACAAAAGGAATGGCTGCATGATATTGGTTCTTATGATAGAGAAGATATCTCATATTACAGGGAAACAGAACTCTGCTTTGATTACCGTGATGAAAGGGTTGCTGATAATCATGTCCGAACTGCTTACACAAGAAATTATAACAGGAAAGGTGGTCATAACTCTAGAGACGAGATAGATCCGTATTTGAAAAGAAAATGGGATGAAAAGGAATATTTATTTGAAGAAAAAATTACTAGAGTGGATAATGAAATATTGGAAAGAGATTGGTATCATTGTGAAAGAGGACTCACTGAGGACATAGATCCTTGCACATATAAGGAGTCCAGGCGGTTGGTTTCAAAGTATTCCTCTTACGCAGACAGAGAAGAGGATGCTCGATGGAGGAGAAGGGAGAAGCATTTCAGAAAAAGAATTGAGAATGGTGATCCATTGGTTGAAACTGAACATGCTGATGATTTCATGCAAGAAAAATATGGAAGAGCTGTTCCATCCATTGACAGGGGAAGGGATACTTTGAATGAAAAATATGACAGACGCTTACACTGTGCTGGGAGGGAAGTGAAAAAGTTTGGGAGAAGGGAGAGATATGGCAAAAATCCTACTTTGGATATGGACTATTCATGGCCTACTGGAATCGAGGATGACTATCAGAGACACATGGATCATAGATGTTTGTCCTCTCGGTCTTACAAAGTACCTCATTCTGGCAATGGAGGAAGGATGCATGATACCATGTCACCAAGAGATGATTTGTCTGACTTAAGGTTAACGGAAAGATACGGGAGACCCAGGACACAAATATATGCGAAGAGATGCAGAGACAGTGATTGGTTTTATAATGATGCTTGTGACACTGAAAATAGTATTGGTTATCCCAATGGCCAGGTTCATTTTGGGAGAAGAAAATATAGTTGGAAATCTAGAGAATTGCATTGGACTGAGGATGAATTTATCTCTAAGCATCGAGATGATGAATGGTATGGTGAAGAGGCATCAGTTTCCCATGAAAGGATTTCAAGGCATGAAAGAATTCATGCTAAACATGGATCTGCACATGGGAGGATGCTCATTGGTGACAAGCAATTCAAGCAGCATAGATACAAAATGATAAGGGAAGGAAGCAGCGGTAACTTTATTAATAGAAGTTCCAATATTATTCATAGAGTTAAGCATGAGCAGACAGTCCTGAAGTGCAGGGATTCAGTTGACGTGGTTGTTGGGGGAGGAAAGGTAAAGTTGGGGAAACTAAGGTCAAAACCTTGTATCGCTGTACTTGTGTATATGAGTGCTCCACACATGTTGAGCAAGTCTTCATTTTTGTCAATGCTATCTCACTGCATGTTTTTTTTTTTTTTCCTGGAATTCTTCTCAACTCTTGTGCTCTTTTGTTATATTTCTCCATGCAATCTACTTTTTTTTTGTCCAACTCAACCATGTTGTCATGTGGTTTAGTGTCAACAATAGCCATTCGGGCTAAGGAAGACAGCATCTCAGTTTCAGTACCTGAAGCATGTAAAGAAATAAAAAGATTTCACTGTAGTCATCAATAAGTTATCTCCTTACATCATTCTTCTGCGACTTATATTTGATAATTTCTGGCTATAAAATCAGTTGCCTGACCCTCCCGCATCCTGCTTATGGTTCGAAGTCTATCCTTGGCAAGAATTTGTTTAGATAATTGAAGGGTGTGCATATGTGTTTTTTTCCCTTTTGTTTAAAAGCTTACTCAAACCTGTCATCTTCCTCAAAACTTTTCTTTGGGTTAGTTGTCCAAATTTAATATTTTTAGTACAAGTAGCCAGTGCATTCCTCATTATCTTGAAATCTTGTCATTTAGGCTCTGTGGTGACAAGCTTGGGCAATGCTTCCAGACTCACACTACCATCGTCTTGGAGCTTAAGTAAGTTGATACGTATGTCATAAAAAATTCTCGATTCACCCTATAAGAAGGAAAGCCTCTAAAGAAAGATAAAATGGATGGCCATTTTCTTCGAAGGAGGATAATAGCGTATGTCTTTTTTGTTTCAAATAATGGAAATACTTGAGTAACAATGCTTACTGACGTGGTGATAAGACAAATACCAAGGGTGGCTAGCTATCAGTACCTGTAATTCTGTCTGCATCCAAGATGTTCAATGGAAAGTTTTATGCTTGTGTTATATTATGTTAGTTTCTGACTCTGTTCATGAGAGTTGAAAACTATAAGACATAGGGTGAAACTGATAGCTAAGGGAAGTGCGACTTCAAACTTAAGGATCTTCTAAATTTCAACACTACTGAACTGAACAACGCCTTCAATCCCAACTACTTGGGGTCCGCAACACAATTTTTGCCATTCAGTGCTGTCTAGGGTCATATCTCCATTATTGTCTTTCCCAATGCTTTTTACCCTTCATTCTTTAAGTGTCTCTTGTCCTTGTACTGCATTTAACTTGAATTAAATTGCTTTTCCTTACTAGGACAGTCATTGGTGGTTGTGCTTCTGGCTATGACTTTACCTAATTTCGTCTCCTCAATTGGTGCTAATTTGAGCTTCTCACAAATATATTGATTCTTTTTCTCTTTTTTTTTTTCTTTGAATTGCACTTCATCCCAACATCCTAGTTTTAGCTAAACTTATTTAATGGACCTGTTTCTTGAATGCTGAGCATTGTATACCATATAGCAGGGCTGAATGCAAGTCTTAAATTCCAGGATAAGAGCATTGAAGAATTTATAAAGCTGTTCATTGGTACAGGGAAAAAGTAATAGAAAGTTTTGGAAAATGTGACTGATTTTAAAGATTCTCATTCCTTTGCTCTGTCCATATGCCATTGCATTCGCTCATCTGAGTTTAACTCAGGTGTGTTTTTGTGGTCTTTCTAAGCTGAAAGACATTGGGATACTTCTCATTTTTAAAATCTAACATCGCTTTTTGTGACTGGAGTGTCATCTCATATTTCTTTTTTTTTGGATAATTGTCATCTCATATTTCTTGTATCTGATTAGTTTTGATTTCTTATAGTTAGTCTGATATGCGAGCTTGTATTCATTGTTTATGATTCTTTTATTGGATTTCCTGTAAAAAGCTTCATTTTGCAGTTTCTGCAATGACTGGTTTATTTTTCATGGCTTTGACAGATATGCAAATCATGAATGCTTATGCATAGGCATTTGTTTCATTGTAGTACCAAAATTAAGAATACATGTTTCTATGTTTATTATTTGATGCTTGAATCTTGATTTTAAGGTAGATCTTATACAAATTCAGTTCTATTCACTCAGACTGATCACCAATGTGTAAAATATTCCCATGTAATATGCACGCAAACCCTATAGTGAAAGAATGTAATATTAAACAATGCATAGATCATTACCTTTTTCCATTGGCCCCTCATTATTGGTTGTATATAAATGCACATCTGTAGCTATATCATCTGACTGTTGGGCTTGTAGATATTCAGTCATATTCTAGTATGATTGCTGAGAAACATGCATCAATGCTTGTATAGTTGCAAGGGGAAACAAAACCCTTTTCCCCCATGTTGTCTTAAATAATTTGTTTGTTTGGTCAGTGCATTTTTCTACTATTATAACAGTAAGAATGAGGTCCCTTTTTCCTTTTAAAACAAATCCTTGTATCAAACCATGACTGTGAAAGCAGTGGGTAGTCATAATGATAAGGTCTCATTTTTCTTTTTGGAGACACATCCCTGGATCAAATCATGGGAAAAAAAAAAAATTGAAAACTGAATTGAAAAGTGCAGAACTCAACTAGTCACATCATCCCTTTAATAGGGTTAAGTTGATATGTGGTCGTCAACAGACCTTTGATCAGTTGGAGTGAAGTGTAGAGTCCAACACTGGTGTCCTGCCACTATGATGCAGTTAATTTGAAGGATTAAAATGCCCAATGGCCTAACCACCACTTTTACAAATAGTAACAAACTTTAAATGATTGTGCAACTTTTAATCATAGGACCTACAACTGCCTCTGTTTTTGGGCCAAATGCAAAATCGACAGTTGGATTAGATACCCTTCTTATGTACTAATAATTTTTTGGGTTAGATTTTCCTAACCTATCATTCTAAACCCTGACCAAGTGAAACTCTTGCCAGCCATAACCGATGCCCTACTTTCAGCCAACGTTTTTTTATTGTCAACAACCTTATTCTTTGCTTTTAGGGTTGTCTGTATCATACCAACCAAATGTAATACATATTACAACATTCTTGATTGTGAACAATGGGGTAGTAGTAGATGCTTTACACCTTGTGCACAAGCACGTGCTGATTTCTGACAATTTAATATGCTTACACAGAACCACTTGATATTTATAGCATTCTTAAAACTAAGTCTTCATACTATGAAAACTACTTGCCCTGTTTGCAGACATTGCAAAGGTTTAAACTATCCCCAGGGATGCAAGTAACCTTTAAGGATGTCAGATAGTTATGTACTTAAGAAATTTGATGAACAGTGGGCGGGTGATTTTTTTTTTTTTTTTTTTGTGTGTGTGTGTGTATTTTGGTGGGGGGCCGGGGGCGGTGTTGTTTGCAAGGATCTAGGTATGGAAGAAATCAGGTAAGGGATTATTGTTAGACTGTTTCATCACAATTTGCCTTGGATTAATGAACCCAACCCCCATGAATACTGTTTAAAATCGAATTATGTCATTTATATTGGGAACATGTTCACATGTCCTTGGGGTATAAACTGCTGTTATTTCCATCAATGTACAGCTGAGAAATACTATATGCGTTCTCAAAGACAACTGGCAAGTGTGCCCAATGGGGCTAGATGCTATAGCAGAAATTGTTATTCTCTTTCCATCTAAATTTATAGTTTTTCCTTATAGATAGATGTTTCTTATATGCATGAGCAAATTCTGATGCCAATTTCTTACACTATATATATTTGTGTGACATAAGAGTTTAAATAATGTTCTCCTTAGTCCTTATTGTGAAGCTATATGTGCTAGTACCTACATATATCAGTCTGATTAAATTTTTTATGCATGTTTAGTTTTCTCATGATCAAATATTTGGTGCTAGGAATATTATTTTATGTTCGTGTCTTTTTAATTTTTATATATTTTTTTTCATATGGATTAAGTTTATTTAAGAGAGGACAGATACTTGCCCCACACTCATTTACTGCGCTAGGACATGTCTCTCATTCCAAGTTGAAAGGGGTTTAGCTGTTGGTAACATTATTGAATGGAATATAACTTTAATTGCGAAATTGTTTTGGAGATTTCAATTGGAGAGCAGCTCCCTTTTGGAATAAAGTAATTAAAAGCAAAATATGGGTTGCAAGGGAATGGTTGGGATGCTATCTTGGGGAGAAGGGGAAGATTTCAATGGGAGATCATCTCCCTTTGATATAAAGTAATTAAAAGTCAATATGGATTGCAGGGAAATGACTTGGATGCTAACTTTGTGGGAAGGGTCTCTTCTTGATGTCCTTGGAAAGGCATTTCCCAGGTTGATCATTCTTTTGCTAAGTTCTTAGCTTTCAATGTTGGGAGTGGGGATAGAATTAGGTTTTGGGAAGACATGTGGGAGGGGGAGAATGCTTATGTGTTTTTATTTCCTCGCTTGTATACTTGTCTTTAGTTCACAATGCTCCCATTGTCAATTTTGTGGTTTCCTTTTCATTTTCTATTAGTTGGGATTTTTATTCTCGTCGGAATCTCAGCAATTGAGAGTTTGAGGAATTATTCTTTACAGTGTATTTTGAAAGGGGTGGTTTTGAGACCTTTGGTCCAAGGCAGAAGGAAGAGGTTAGTTCATTCTTGCGGGATTTTCTCGTGTAAATCTTTTTCTGTTTTTTTCTAATGTTCTGTGTGATGATCCTTCCTTATCATTCTTTGGTTCGTCTAAGGTCATTTGAATAGCAAAAGTGCGTTTAAAAGTTTCTGTGTTTTCTGGGGTTGTGGTTCATTGGTGGATTAATACCAATGACTTGTTACATAAGAGGAATCACGGTACGTCTCTTTCTCCTCATTAATGCATTATGTGTAGAGGTGATGGTGAGAGTTTGGATCATTTGTTTTTGCATTATCCTTCAGCTATAGCGTTGTGGTAGAAGTTGTTTCAGCCTATCGATATTAGTTGGGAGGCTCTAGCTTCCTCTTTTGTTGCGATGTTGGAAATAGACAAGGGTTCTAGGGAATTCTAAACGAGTTATTGTTCTATGGAGATGTGTGGTTTTAGCTATTTTTTGGGTTATTTGGATAAAAAGGAATGTTCACATTTTTTCAGTGTCTAAGAAATTTATGGGTATATGGTATGCATTTATTTCTCATTTTGGGGAATTGGACACTGTAGTAGTTTCTGTTTCTGTTTCTGTTTTGTTCTTATTTAGTTTCATCTTTGTTTTGTAGGGACATCTTGTCCTCTTTTTTTTTTTCCTTTTTTTGTTCTTATAAAATTTATTGTTGATTATCAAAAGTAAAAATGTTAGTTAATGATGCTAAACTTTTCCATGCAGTTTAGAGCAAGCAGGGTTAGCACAACTCTTTTTTTCTTTTAAACTTTTTTAATTTGCTCTCTCTCTCTCTCTCTCTCTCTCTCTCTCGCGGGCGCGCGCTTTGGGGGAGGGGGGCCGCGGGGGTTTAGGGATGTCCGAAGGTCTCATCTGTGAGATTGCTAACATTTGTCCTACTTTTACCTGTCATGAATAGCATTCTAGTCCTTATCAAATCTTGAGTCTATTCTTCAGTTTCCAATCATATTTTAAGTTTTCCAAATTATGTATAAGTCATCCTCATGATATTATGGCACCACACTTCTTATTGTAAGTAGATACAAATAGTTGTAAGTTCTTACTTAATTGGAAAATGATTTTGGTGCAAGAAGGTTGATTTGTTTTTAGGAAATGCTTCAGATATGGATTTAGCTCTTACTAGTATGTGATTTTGAGTTTTGAAGAAGAATGCTTGCATTATGGGGGGCAAATATTTTAGTTGAAACAGTATAGTAAAAGGATCTGACATTTCAAGGGTTCAGGAATTCTGTGATTAATTTGTGAAGAGTTTGCTATGGGTTTTGAGAAAGATATCTTGTAGGTAGGAATGACCTGATGAAGCATCTTGTTTTCCACAGGATTGTGGGTCAGCAACTAGAAAGGGGATGATAAGGAAGTGCCGCTTGTTTCTTATGTTTGAGCTTGATGGTGGAAATGATCGTTGGATGTAATGTTTGGTCAAAATTCTTGTTAAATAAGCCATCTAGATGATAGAGAATTGTAGTTTTATCATCATCATTAACATCATCATGAAATGATGTGGGCTTGCTCAAGTTTATGGACCTGTGGAGGATAGTAAACAGAAACCTGTAATCTCATTGGTCTAAACAATTTAGTTGGGTGCTTCTTCATGAAGTAGCATAATGTTGCATATTTAGTTATTAATTTTTTCCTCTTTAAACTGTTCTTAAATTTGGCAATCCTGGGCTTGAGCCTATTAGCTCAATTAATTGACGTATTGAGACGTTCATAAAGCCACTTATCTGAGCTGTACCCACATAAAAAGATGGCTTAAGATATGGATACTCTGTACTTTTGTCCATTTTGTGATCTTGATACGAAGAGTAAGTGGATGTAAGAGAGCAGCAAATGCTGTTATTCGGACTATCTCATTATTCTGATTATTGGGTATTGTTCTTTTACAATCATTTTTTTTTTTTTAATTCTGGTTACTTTCAAAGATAATATGTTTTCCTCTACTTTTGGTATTAAATTGTTCATTAAACTTCCTATTTAACACCCAAAATCTGTTTGTGATGCATTCTAATGCTTTTGACTGCATGATTGTAAATTTCTGCTGTGGCAACTCATACATGCTTCTTAGACTATTATTATTATTATTATTATTATTATTATTATTATTATTATTATTATTTGACAATAAGGTTAATCTCTTCTTTAGAGCTTTGTAAAATTTGAAATATTTTCCTAATGGTAATACACTCTGCAGTCCTCTGGAAGATGCACCAAAGCTGCAAGTTTGTGCAACGGTAGGCCTGAAAGCTTGAATTCAAAGATTGATAAGGAGCAGACAACTTTCAAGAATTTCAATCAATCTTACCCAGTGAAGGCTGTCCATCCTGACATCAGTAATGTTGGAAGGAACCGAGATAACAAGAAACGGCATCATAAGTTTCCAGTTACAGAGCACAATGAAGCTTTGGATCTTGAGGAGGGTCAGATACTAACGGAAGAACCAGATGAGGGGTTTCTGATTGATAAGAAACATGTTTCTGAAAGTGCAGCGCTGACTGGTGGCATAAAAAAGCTAATGTCACACAACGAAAATGCTGCAAACAGGAATAAGAAGGTTGGGGGATATGACAACCATCGGATTCTTGAGACGCTAGCAAAGATGGAGAAACGAGGTGAGCGCTTTAAGGAGCCCCTCACCCTGAAAAAGGAGCAGGACAAGTATCCCAACTCTCAAGTTGATCCATTAGTTGAAACAGAGGAAACTAAGCAACAAAGGCCAGCCCGAAAGAGGCGGTGGGGTGGAAGTTAGGTCTCTTTTAAGTCATAGGCTACTTCCTCATATCTCGCTTGATATATTAGAAGTGAACTTGGGACTTCTGGGTCTCCCTCAGAAGACTTGAATTGATTCAAAGCAGGTTGGCTTAGTTCTAGTGGGAACACTCAGAAAATGAAGGTATTAGGTGCTGATCGAATTCATTTTTCTTCTGAAAAAATTGAAGGTGAGGGTTTGTTTTCTTCAGTTTTTTCTGTATGTAATAATGTTAAATTGACCAATAACCTTGTTAAAAATTCATAAGCCTGGGGTTGTTCCAGCTCTGTCCTTTATTAGAAGGTTTTGTATTGAATTTTCTGCATGTTCATTACTGAACCGGTTTTGGGTTGGCCTTTTCCTAATGCTATGAAGTATCATCAGTAACACAATTTTCTCAGCTTGCTTCTCTTCTTCTTTTGCCCATGCACTTGATGCCAGCTGCTGTTTTTGATTGTAAAGCATCATGGTTGAGGTAACTGCTTGGGATTATGTTCTTTGTTCATATGCAGAATCAAGGAGAGCGTAATTATGCCCTTGGGTAGACAAGGGAAGGTTAGGGCCCGTTTGATTTGCAAAAAGCATTGGGTTCACTCCATCTGCTTGTCAGGTTTTTAAACTTTGTTTAATTAACAGCATGAAAAGATAAATAATAATAATAATAATAATAAATAGCATGTTGACATTTTTCAAATTTCACCTTTTTGTTTTTTATAAAAAAAATTACAAAAATCAAACTAGTCCTAATCTCCTTTAACAATTCAGAACATACTCCTCCACCTATTAGAAGTGCAGAAAGCAAGAGATGCTGAAGGGTAATTGATGCACGCGCTTCACACTTGTCGACAATACATACTACCGTGAAGGTTCCCCTCACGGGAACTAGTCTCTATAACTAAGTAAACTATCATGATCTATCCAAGAATTCCACCAATAAATGACTTCCACGTGCCATAAAAAAATCTCTTCTCTTGATTGCCCGGAACCCAGAAGAACAAGCGAACGTGGCCGAACGTAGACCAGTAACGTCTGTAATTTACAATTACGTAATTACCCTCTTATTTTAAAAGAAACTTCTCTCCATAATTGATGCCTAGAATTCTTCTTAAATGACTAAAATATCCTCAATTTGAGAGTGAATTATGATACCTATATTTTTAGGTATATGTTTCTTCTCTAATCGCTAACCATTTATTTTTAGCAAATTTGGAGTATTAATTTAAAAATAATATTATTTGGGAGTCAAATTTTTCTAAAAAGATTGTGTATATTATTTGGGGAAGATGCATAAATTTTGCATTTGATAGTGTTGACATTTCTTTTTAAAAATTCATTGCTCAAGCCTAAAAGTTACTCTTATCCACAACTCTATATAGCTGCCCTAAGCCTCTATATCTATACATGTAATATGCACTTAATGACACAAATTCTCTAACAATTCCAAAGCTTTTTATAAACTGTGATGACAGTAATTGAAATAATATCCAATCAATACAATCGATAAAAAAACTGTGAAGTCATTTCACAAGAAAGAGATTTATAAAATTTATTTTTTCACTTCCTTAGCTAAGTAAGGACCCTAATGGATTACTCGCTCATTGCAGTGTAACCAAGACTTATTTAATGCACCTTTCAGTTAGTGAATTATTATTATTTTAGTTTTTTATGGGAGCTTTTGGAAATGATTTACACGACTTATAGTGTAGTGATAAAACAAATTAGTAAAAGGGCCAAAAATAAAAATAAAAAATCAAGTAGGGCATATAGGTAATTGCAGAATCAGTCGCCTTCCCAACCAAAGCCCGCCTAGCATTCTTTCCACGTATAACGTACGGTTTTATCCGTTAAAGGGAAGAAGAGAAATGCAGCTCTTCTCTTCTGCTCCAAAACCCAAGTTCACTCTCTTCCCTCCCTCCCAAAACCCTAATTCCTCCATCTTTCCATTCAATATTCCTCTCAAATCCATTAATTCCTCTTCAATCCCCCTCACATTACCTCCATGTTCTTCCAAAGAATCCTTGGCGGCACCAGTTCTCGAACAAAACCCACAGCCCTCCAAATCATCAGAGAAAGAAGACGTCGGAAGTTCCGAAGCCAACGGATGGGAAAAGAAGTCTCCGGAGGGATTGCTTGTAGTTCGCCGGCCGGCGATGGAGTTTTCAGGCGAAGAGACCGGCGATGACGACAGTAATTTGGAAGAGAAAAATGATGCGGAGGATCGGTTGTCTTCTTCGTCAATCGATGCTGGCCTTACCCGATTTGCGAAGAAGATTCCGCTATTTGAGCCGGAGAGAACTGCGAGCTCTGCTGAGAAGCCGCTTGCAGTGAATTTGGCGTTGGCGTTGTATAAAGCGAAGGTTTTAGCGAGGAATTATCGATTTGAAGAGGCAGAGAAAATGCTTAGGAAGGTATCGAGCGAATTCCCAATTCTTTGTTACGTTTGCGTTTGATGAAGTTTTGCATTGATAATGAGTATTTGTGTATATTTTGAAGTGTATATACTTTTGGCCAGAGGATGGGCGGCCGTACGTGGCCTTAGGGAAGATCTTAAGCAAGCAATCGAAAACAGCAGAGGCTAGAGCTGTATACGAGAAAGGCTGCCAAGCAACACAAGGAGAAAATTCATACATATGGCAGGTAAATGTTTTATCTCACTCCTTTTGCACTGTGCAATGCTAACTCTCATTCTTCAACCTGTCAAATCCATTGCAAGTGTCGAACATTTTTCATTTTGGCTAATCCTGCGAACTGTCATAATTTTTTTTTTTTTTTTGGGTAAACTGCGAATTGTCATAATTGAATACAGCAAAGTTGAACATGTTCATTTCCACTAATCATGTATGAAAATCCTAGAACTAAAAGGCCAGGTATGATCGATCTCTGAAGCTTCGTTTCAAGCTATGATAACTAAATTGGGAAACTTATCCTTTCCATGATTGCTACTACGATTAGATATGACAAAGTGATTGCCTCCACTCCTGTTCACTTTAGAATGACTAGCATCAACCCGGGCGATGCCCGAGTGTAAAAATGATAGTAGAACATTAAGAAACTTATCAAAAATAAAATATTTAATAAATAATCTGATCAATTTTAATTTTTTTCATTATTTAATAAAATATTTTTTAAATCTCAAGCAATGCCCAAGTGTGAAAATAATAGTGGAACATTAAGAAACTTATTGAAAAATATAAATATTTAGCAAATTTTTTGATCAATTTTAATTAATATAAATATTTAGCAAAAAGTTTGATCCATTTTAATTTTAACATTATTGAACAAAATAATTTTTCTAATGTTGTCCAGTTTTATAAAATAAAAATAAAAATATTGCAATTTTTTTTTCTCAAAACTAACTCTGAACTATTGTTATTTTTAAAAATTAAATAATATTAATGGAACCTTTTTTGCTAGCATTTGAACCAATCTAGCACAAAAATATGTGAAAGAGAGTTTTATTATTTTTTAAATAGACATTTGAAATTTAAATTTGAAATGAGTGTAAGAAGAGATAGTAATTGGATAAAGAAAAAAACATGGGGTGCATGCGTTGTTTAAAGGACATCGGGAGCTTTTAATGAAGAGAGAGTTTGAATTAATAATAGAGGAAATAAAAGAGAAAAAATGAGAAAAAAATGGAGAGCTTGCCAACTCAGCTCATTGAAGAAGGGCTTAGCATATATAGAAATAGATTTGAGTTTACGGGAGTAAAGCCTCTATAGATTCTTGATATGGGGCTCTTTTTGCCCTTCAGATCAATGTGTACTCTTTTGTGCTTGTGCCAATCCTAAATGGGGGTATTACCTTTAATCTGTCTTTATTTGTTCCCCCAAGCACTTCTGTAGATTACTGGTATCCCAGAAATTGGAAGAGTTCTTCTAGTCTTCATTGATGCTTGTAACTGGGATTGATCACATAATTGCAAGCAGCCAAGCATCGACTAGAAAAATATTATGCCAAGTAATGTCAACTGCATGTGTTAGGAATTAGGATATGGCTTAGCTGGGTTATGTATGGTATGGTGAACTCTGTGTGTGTGTGTTCTATTCTTCTAGTTCACTATAATTAGAAGTTTAATTGGGCATGTTCCTTTGAATAAGTGCTGGGCTGTTCTGGAGAATAAAGTGGGAAATATAAGGAGAGCTAGAGAACTATTTGATGCTGCCACAGTTGCCGATAAGAGACATATTGCAGCCTGGCACGGATGGGCTGTTTTGGAGCTAAAACAGGGAAATATTAAGAAGGCAAGAAGTCTCCTTGGTAAAGGTCTTAAATATTGTGGTGGCAATGAGTACATATACCAAACACTTGCTCTGCTTGAAGCTAGAGCAAATCGGTACGACCAGGCTCGGTATTTGTTCAGGCAGGCCACTAAGTGTAACCCCAAAAGCTGTGCCAGCTGGCTTGTAAGTGTTCTTTAAGCAAGCTTTTCTGTAGTGAGGATGATTTTAATTTCATGTGCATGGTTTTAACATAGTCCTTCTTGTATCCCTCAACTTTTCTTGGTACAGGCATGGGCACAATTAGAGGTGCAACAGGAAAATAACAGTGCCGCTAGACAGCTTTTTGAGGTTATCTGTTTATTACCTTGATCATATGTTTCCATCACTTTCGTATCCTTGTGGAATTATGAGAAGCAACAGGATAAATATTCTTTTAGATTCCTTCAACTATTAGAGGCAGATCATGTTCATTTTTGTTATATTTTGCATACTGTTACGTCTTTCTACCATTATATATGTAATACTTTCCATCTCTCTTGTAATTTGCAGAAAGCTGTTCAGGCTAGTCCTAAGAATAGGTTCGCATGGCATGTATGGGGAGTCTTTGAAGCTAATTTGGGCAATAATGACGAAGGAAGGAAACTTCTAAAGATAGGCCATGCACTGAATCCAAGGGATCCTGTTCTCCTTCAGTCTCTTGCTTTATTGGAATACAAATACTCAACTTCAAACCTTGCTCGAGTTTTGTTCAGGAGAGCATCTGAATTGGATCCAAGGCACCAACCTGTTTGGATTGTAAGAAATTCGTCTGCATATTACACAGTTTACTTTCCATTGTTAGAATAATCTTTTGGCTCCGTTTGGTCTTAGAAGGAACAAGGAAAAGGAAAGGATAATGTTGAAATTCACTTAGATTTGACATTTCTTTCTAAAGCATTTTTGCTCTTTTTTTTTTCCTTTCCCTCAACTTTTCTAAGTTACGAACAGAGGCTTTATGAGTGATGTAAACAGTATCTCCTAGAGCTTGGCTGATTCAGTATCTCAAACCATCTGAATTCCTGGTTTAATTGTCAAGATTAAACTAGGACCGGAGACGTCTTTTTTATTTTCTTTTTTAAGAAGAAAATTGGACAGAGCATAAACTGGAGGCTGACTTATTTTTTTTTTACCAAAAGAAGAGGGTGGTTGGCATCATAAAATACCAAGTAAGCCAATATTTATATGACAACCTTCCCCTCAAAACTGAAGAGGTTATATTGCACGAGATGACAAAGTTAAAAATGGATTCTACATATCTCCAATAAAGAAGCATGCACTGGCACCTCCAGGGTCTGTTTTGTCCTAAAGCAAAAACCAAGGGTCCATAAAGGATGAGAAATCACTCAGCTTTTCCTCCCTGTTGTTTTCAAATGGGACTGTTTCATGGGACTAGGGATTACTAGCTGTGCCACCAGTTCAAATACAGGGTTACTTTTTTCCATGCAAAAAACAAATCGTTTCCTATTATTTTTGGTTGAAGTTTTACGTTGTGAGTTCTTTGGGCAGATTAGATCTAGACCTTGTATTTAGATTTATGTTGGATAATCTAGTCTCACACTTATTGGGTATCCTTCTGTAACTAATAATTTTTGGAAATACTTGGATTAGCCTTGTTGGTAGAAATTAATAACATGATGAAGCAAGTCTTCTACGCTTCTTCTTTTTTTTTTTTTTTTTGGGGGGGGTGGGTGGGTTGTTGTGGTTGTATTTCCTTTTGATTGAATTTTGAGCTGGTTTAGGCCTGGGGTTGGATGGAGTGGAAAGAAGGAAATATAGCCACTGCAAGGGAACTATACCAAAGAGCATTGTCAATTGATTCAACAACTGAAAGTGCTGCTCGCTGCCTTCAGGTAATGACCATTATCACTTGTTAAAAATAAATAGTTTTTTAATTTAAGTATGTCAAACATAATATATGGAATCACATATTTATAAGATATAATAATGTTCCATGAAAGATACGGTGTAATTCTTGTGTGTCAGAAAAACTCATTCAATCAGAAAAGATCTTTAAATTTGCATACACAGTAGAATTTATCAGGAAATAGTTTCTAGAATATATATAATGTTCATCATTCTGGATCTATTAATTTTGTGCATTCAACTATGACAGCATGGTTCAGTAGTGCGCATCCTTCACTTCATTTTTTTCTTTAATTCCTTTTATCTTTCTTAAGTAATAATGGGGCCTGAACTAATATAAATAGCAAATTTATCCTTTGCGGTACTTAATATACAACTCAGGTGGTGGCTATTGTCATGTGACACAGGCATGGGGTGTTTTAGAACAGAGGATTGGTAATCTGTCTGCAGCTCGGAGATTATTTAGATCTTCACTGAACATAAATTCCCAGAGTTATATAACATGGATGACTTGGGCATCTTTGGAGGAGGATCAAGGAAATTCTGTGCGGGCTGAGGAAATTCGTAATCTCTATTTCCAACAGGTAATTTATTTACATGATCCACTGCATTTATTTGGCCATAAGGAGCAGCTCTTTGAAACAATAAACCGACCTTATAATATGACTTAACTATCCAAACTGCTGCTAGATACCCTGATTTACGTGAGTGGAGATCTAATGCCCCACTTTCGTATCCCCTCTCACAAAAGTCTACCGTAAAAGTCCCACCTTTTAATAAATGTTCATATTTAAATTTTCAAGGTAGACTTTTGTGAGAGGGGATAGGGAAGTGGTAAATAAAAGTGGGACAGAAGATCTCCTCTTGATTTACGTCTCCCATACTGTCAATTTCCTATGAAAAGCGATGCTAATTAAGACCCCAATTGTTGTATGCAACAGCGTACAGAAGTTGTTGATGATGCTTCATGGGTTATGGGGTTCCTGGACATCATTGACCCAGCAATTGACCGCATAAAAAGGCTACTGAACTTCGATCAAAATGCCTATAAGATGCAGCAGGATTTTTCAAGAAACATACCACAAGCAAATGAAGGCGGCATCAATGAAGAATCTACTGGACCCAATAACATACAAAGTGGAAGCAGTTTTAATTTGGATGCTTTCATTAGTGAAAAGTTGTCTCTCAACCCATCCAAACTTGATATTCGGATGGAAACAACTCAGAAGCCCATCCCAAAGAAGATCAAATCTCAAAGAACAGTATGGAGATCAAAAAACAGAACTCCTACAACATCACCACAGTTCTGAGCTGGATCAATTTTAAACCAGTTTAATTTTCCTTGTTCAGTTTGCTCGGTTCATGAAGCCAGTTGAATTTCAAGAAAAAGGATTTAAAGATGGAACTGGGAAATTACTTCACAACGTAACTGCAGAATCTGTGCAATCTCATTGTAACAAATATCCATCCAAGATAACCATTCAAGAAAAAGTGTGATGACCAGTTGTTCAATCAAAGATGAATTTTGGAAACAGTAATTTTTATTTCTGAAGGGATACAGCACGTACACAAGATTTATAACATTGGAAATTTTATTTTATTTTCCATGATCTATGACAAAATTGATTTGTTTAACCCCATTTGGAAATTCGAAATGATGAAAATTGCATAGAAATGGATTCATATCAAAAGCATATTGAAACTTTTCCCTTTTCTTGTCCTCAAGTTTTCCTACATTTAAACAGAGCTAGAGTGATCTCTATTTGTTATCCAAGGGCATTATTTATCTGTGGTAAATCTCTATTTGTCATATAAAGGCATTCTTTATCTGTGATGAATCCATTTCTTTAAGGGTATTAGTCCAACCCATATGACGTGTGCTCATCTCATGAGAGAGATGATACACCACCAAACAATCAAACCATTGATCAGTAAGTTAGCTTGATTTCATGGTTTTTAGTCATCTAAGTTGGGTAATTTTTCTCGTTAATTTTCCTTTTTTCTAAGAATTTGATTGAATTAAGTGTATTTATCAAATTAAGAAATATTTTTATTATGCTAATGTATTTAATTGGAACTAACAAAAGTTGGGTCCCGATTCTTTGCCTGATGAAATGATAAGAGCAACCAATTTTTTTGCAAGGTTTTATGATATGATAATAAGAGTTGGGTCCCGATTCTTTGCCTGATGAAATGATAAGAGCAACCAATTTTTTTGCAAGGTTTTATGATATGATAATAAGAGTTGGGTCTCCCGATGACGTGACAAGAACAACCAATATTCTTATAAGTTATAAGGATTTATATATGTTATAAATTATCGCTAGATTTTCTTCATTGCTTCCTTCTTGGTTTTAATTGGTTAAATGAATGGTTGTGAGATTTTGTGCTTTCTTTTTTCATTGGGTTGGGGAAGGGAGAATTATGGAATTAATTTGCTGTAATAAGATATTATTTCCATATAAGCAGGAAGGAAATTAAAGATGAAGATCGAAAAAGAGTGTTGCCACACATCTCATCGTTCCATTCCCATGCACATCTCAACTTACGTGGTGAGCTCACGAGAGAACTACCATGTCGGCCTACTTTATAAGGAATGTATGAAAATATGAACAATTTTTTACTTTCACATTGCATGTGAGAACACATAAATTCACGAGTCCCAAGTGAATTTCCCATGCAAATTTGAACTAGATCGAGTTGGGACCAAATGTTGGGAAGTAAAGCGCGCATTTAAAAAAAATAAAAAAAAGTTGAAACATAGCATCTCCTCTTTTTGCTATGATACTATATATAAATAGAGACGAGCATCCAAACAAAAATCTTCAGCTTAATATACATGTAGTTAATTGATACGTTTGTGCAAGTGCAGAAGAGAAATGACACTTCATGACTTGGCTTGAAATTAAGAAATCGAGATCGAAACATGTGTGCACCATGGACTTATAAAGGCTGGCACATCAGGCAGCGAATTCATCATGCATACATATTCTACATCCCAATAGAAGACATGGCTTCATTTTTCAAAATCTCATGGTGCAAACAAGCTACTGATCCATAGTTACATTTTCAATCAACAATGGTAATATTGCATGATCACAGCCCTTGGATTTTTAGAAGGCACACATATATATGACCTAGCTAGTAACCCTAAAAATCTCTCGGATCGATGAACACATTCCCAACCACTCTTACCGTCATTGAATCGTCCTGCTGATAATCAATGGGGCCATTGATCACTCTCTTTCGGTACCAGAGATCATTGATGCAAGACATGGAATATCCTTGAGGGATATGCTCTCTCAGAGGATCAGAGACCCCCAGCTCAGTCATAATCACCTTGCAGTCCTTCACTTTTTTAGCCAATTTTGATGCAAAGCTCCATACTGATTTCATGAGCTCTCCAAGCCTTTCTCCCTCACCATGAAGCCCATATAGGAAGAGGAAGCCAAAGGGTTTTTGAAGTGAGTCATAGATTGGAATTTTAAGACAAGGGAAAATTTTCTCTCTTGCATGACTTATTGCATGAAAAAATTTAAATGGATGGGAATGGGACCTTCTCATTTGAAGCTTGTAAGCTTCACAAGTGTTCCATATGCTAAACATGGCCCAAGAGCTTGGAGTTGTACTGATGATCTTGTCTTTGCTGTGTAAACCAATCCACTCATCTCCTTTGAAATAAGATACCCAAGTGCCAAGGCTCAGCTTTTCCTTCAAGATTACGTCGATGTCTGCCGGATATATGTCTTTGCCTTGCAGCTTATTCTTGTATAGGGAAATGGCTTGATCTACATGTAGTTTCTCTATTTTTATGCGTGGAGATAGATCCTTAGCAGCTGGGAAACTAACTGGTTGAGCATATATGACTAATGAGCTAAAATGTACGTACTGGCACTTGAGAGTGAAGAGATTTGTAGAGGCAATGTTTTCCTCTTCAGTGGCTAGGTAAGTGTACTGTGCTCCATTTCTCATCATCCATTCTTCGATGGATTTGACCAGTTTTAATCCGATCCCCATTCGCCTACATGCATGATAATGTATACGAAGAATTGGATGAGATAAAATTTTTAAAATCTTGCACTTAAGCTTTTAATTGTTTGGATCTAAGAAAAGTTTATCAATGGAATTGAAATGTTAGGAAAAGATTTTAGAAAAAGAAAATAGTTTCTAAATAATTTTCACCATTTTCCTTTCTTTTTTCTTTTCCAGGATCGATCCAAACATAACATAAAAGAGTGGAAAGGAATACCCTTATATTCAATTCTTCAGCAGATATGTGATAATGTAGCTGTATCTTTCAATTGTGTTGCGTTCAAGTTCACAGTTCATCCACCCATGCAGAGAGAGACAGAGACAGAGAGAGAGAGAGAGAGAGAGAGAGAGAGA
>JAESVK010000778.1:1385183-1439005 GCA_017140935.1 Hamamelis virginiana
ACACAGAGAGAGAGAGAGAGAGAGAGAGAGAGAGAGAGAGAGAGGGTGGGGTGGAATTACCGGTGGCTAGTAGAGACTCGAAGGCCTAGTATGCAACCAATCTTCACATATGTTTCTTCAAAACCAGTCCCCACATACTTGATGCATCCTCTAACCACACCGACAAGATCCCGGTTTTCACTCAGCTCTGCAACCTGAAGGTCAATTTCAAGCATATTAATGAACCAGTATCCCATTTAATTATATATAATTGTACCATCATAGGGCCTTAAGGGGGACAAGGGGTTTTTCCTTGTTAAAATGCAATATTTGATAGAGAAACATTAGGCAAATCATGATGAAAATGACTTATATTGGATAAGAGAAGTAACTATATATACATATAACAAATGCTAATGGTAACATATATTTGGATTTGGCAATTAAAGATTAAAAAACGAAAAAACAAATCACCCTCAGAACCCACCAGCATAACATGAACAAAATAGGGTCTAATCCTACATAAAGGGTCACCCATCATGTTGGTGATTATGGAGATCCCCTTTTTAGACCCCATTTCACAGCTCTTCTCAAGCTTCTCAACCACTTCAATATCTCTTTCTTCATTGAATTCCCTTATTAAGACCTTGGTGGTCTTGGCTTCTGAGTTGTCATACATTTCTTTTTCTTTTTCTCTTGCCGGCCCTGCTAAAAGAAATTAAAAGTTGGTTACCATAGACTGATTTCCATAGGCTTTCTTGAATGGGGTAGCTGCCACACCCATGCACCTCCAATCACTTCCTCTTATATACAACAAAATTGATTGATGTTTATTTATTTGTTTGTTTGCTTGATTCTCATTAATTGGCCAGTCTTTTGTTTGCTTCTTCTATCACAATTCACAATTCACAATTAGATAACCAAACTACAGCATACTAACTTTATGTATTTGTTGAAGAGACTAGTAATGGAGAAGATGCCTGAATGGGAGAATATATGGTAATATTGCACACATGAGATAGAATACCTAACTGCATCTCATCCTTATAGCACATGCATATATGAGAACTTTCCTGGTGCACCACAAAAATGGAATAAAAAATTTACGGACCGATTTGATGAATCTTGTTTTGATTTTCTTTTTCATAAAAAATATATATAGATGGTACAGATAGGGAGTAATTCCGAGTAGTTCACACTGCTTTAGTCATGTCGCTGTTTAGAGAAGGTAATATGGTAGTTGATACGATAGTTAATAAAGCTATTTCACTCAATGTTTTCTCTTGGTGGCATTCAGATTCTGGATTTTTATCTCCTTACCTTCATAGAGATATATCAGGATTACCCAACTATAGGTTTATTGATTGATTTTTTTGTGAGTTGAAATGTGACAAATATAAGTCACCTTGACCAGACTTTTATTCTTTTTGATCTTAGGTTTGTATTCTTTCTTTCTTTTTTTTAATAAATTTATAAATTTTGGGGGTCTAGGACACATGATTTTGAGGGTCTAGGGTGTCAATCTAGTTGTGATTCCTGCTCCCTCTTTGATGCCTACCACCCTCTTATCTTTCCAAAAAATAAAAAGGTCATGTCGCTAACTAGTGTGAAAACATTTGCAATTCCCATTAGTTCTTGAAGCTAGCTTGGAAAGAAATGTCGGCAACTTTTGGTTCCAAAAGCGCTATGCATTGAGTCATTTTCAAAAGTGTTTTTATTCATTTTGTTGTTTTTTCTGTTTTATTCTCTTCTCTTCACCCATTTCATTGATGTTTCAAATCAGAAAGTCCAAAGTACAAAATAACCATGTGACGAGGTTGGCCACAGGCAAGGAATCCATATATCAATCATTCAAATGTACATAACTCAGATTGTGTTTGATTTGTTAGTCTCCAATCACACCCTAGCTGTTCTTGGAAAGCAGTCTTCCCATTTATAATTTCCTTTCGTCCTTTTAAACCCTACCCCAAGGCCCAAGCTGCAGACCCCCACATTCTGCGGCCTCTTTTCGACGCGTTAGCATCTGAATTATTCTCTGACATGTGATCCACCGTTGGATTAAAAGGAGGAAGAAGAAAAAAAACATATATAGTCGGAATTTTTCTCTGACATTGCTTTTAGAAATTATTGTACCTGTGTTTCACATACAGTGGTTCGTGCTCGCAAACAAATGGAAAAAGTGATTCTGTTTGGATTTCGAGAAAAGTTGGCCGGAAAAAAGAAAAATTGTATTGCTGCACCCATGATAGATTGTGGTGCATTCACAGTATTAATCAACTAGTTTCGGTAATGGAGCGACTCTGAATCTTAAAATACTTACCATTTATGGAAGTTCATTAATGGGGTGTTTCCATGGATTTGTCTTGGTATATTCATGTTCCTGATGATAATCAGCTGCCTTATTTTGATCCATATAATAATGCATACAACTTTGATCGTTAGTTAAAAAACTTCCCATGAATGTTTCTCCTTGATTTCTTGAAGCCTTTTCATTTTCTCACTTTTTTAAATGAAGTTCTTACATTTGGGTACTGAAAAATGCAGAGGCTAGAAGGAATTACGAAAGATAGTAAATTCAAAAAAATGCCTATCAAATATGAAGGGGGAATTACTCGGGTTGTGAGAGCTCGAACACTTCATTGCCTTGACAAAAAAAATAAAAAACTTATTTGAAAGAAACCAGTAACCGTATTAATCAATCAAGGATGGAGAATCAATCTCCAGGCTTTTCTCCCAGAAACCAATCGACGGCTCGGATGATAGGGGATTACACAAAGGACTCAGATCATCATAAACACAGTCAACACCAGCTCCGGTACTGGCACCACTATTGCTAATAACTTCATCAACACTCCATTTTCTTCCTTTTCTTCTTCTCTTTGATCTCGGCTTTTTAACTGTGATTTTGAAGTCCACTAGCATATCCTTTTGGCTATCTTCGCTGTTGGATATCATATTATCAACATTGAGTGTTTCAAGAGATTGAACAGGGCATTCCTGCCAGTTGAGATCGTCCAGGTCTTCGTTCAATTGGTCGATCGTAAGCGAAGAACCGTACGGCAATATCGTCTCGTTTAGCGTCGACCGTTGTGGTATTATCAGAGAAATTGCGCTCAACGTGTCCAAGAGTTCCTTCTACGGCAAAACAGATTTTATCAAATAAGCGAAAACAGACCTAGAATAATGCAGAGAACTGTACCTTGGGACGCCTGTGTAGTTTCTTGAATCCGTGCATTTGGATAATCTTTGTGAGCGTAACAACAGGAGCGTAATCAGACGAAAGAATTTAATAACAAGAAATTAATGAAAAATACTGTAAATGTACAAGAATGGAATATTGATTACAAAACACAAGTAGCTACTGATATTCAGCTCTGTTTGGTTGTTAATAAACGGAAAAGAAATAGAAATTGTTTGAGTCCAGGAATTTGTTTTTTTCTTGGTTTGGAATCCGAGAAAACAATAACCTCAATAAATCTGAGTTGAGCCGACTTTCCTCATGTTTCGGAAACAAAAACGACTTAAAAACAATGTAGAATTAATATATTCTTCTCTTTTCTTTTCTTTTCCTTCGTTTTCTCAGCAACCAAACAAACAAACAGAGTACTAGGGAAAATAAATATTGAAAGATTTAAGAGACCTGGTTGAGCTGTTCCTTAGTAATGTCTTTGCAGTTGGGATTATCAAGGAAACTTTGGTAATCTTCGAGCCTAATTTTCGTGTTCTTCCGCATTTTCTCTCTCCCTCCCGTTCAAACCTTCAGCAGAGACTACAGTGTTTGTAATTTGTCCTGCAACGCAGATGTCCTTGGTCTGTTTTCCGGTTCAGGCTTTCGCTTCTTTCGTCTAATTACCGAAGTGCCCCTATTCTAGGACAAAAATTACTGTTACAATGTGGCAAGCGAGTAGCAGCAAGAGACTGCAATCGCCAGCTATTATTCCTATGAGCCGTTCTGCTGCTAACGAGTAACGCAGATGCGTATTGAAGTGCCCCTGGATGCTCAAGCTGTGGTCCCTAGTTTAAGTCCCATTATTTTTTACTGCAGGTCCTTGATGGGAAGGTTTTAGCAGGCAACCTTGAACCATAATTTTCATGACGAAGCATAATTTTCATGACGCTAATAGTGTTGCTGATTGGGGTGTTCAAGAATCGAACTGGATCAATTGAACCGATCAAAATCATATCGGACTGTCCTATTTGATTGGTTTTAATGAGTACCAAGGTCTCTAATGATTTTTATTTTTCTCATACCGAGGTGATTGGTTTGGTTCATATAATGAGGGTATAGACTGACCAAACCAACCGATGTATACCCCTACTATTTGCATAATACATGCTTGTTTGATTGTAGTTGTATGAATTACACCAATTGGAACTTATTTTGGAAATTGGTACTTGGTAGTGTTGATTATTTTATGCATAACGGGTTTTTATTTGAAAATTGCTAGTGATTGATTTTGGGTGACGCAATTTTCAAATTACTTCATACATAACAGGTTCCGCATTGTTAGGAGTTGAAAGAGAGAGAACATAAGAGTTGGCAATGATACAATTTTTTTGGGTGACATAAATTTTTTTTTTCCCCAAATTAGCATCTATCAATATCGATGATAAACCGACCGAACCAAACCAAAAGGCATCCCTTATTTTGGTTGGTTATCATAAGTGCTACAATCCCTAATGGTTTTCATTTTTCTCAAACCAAGGTGATTGGTTTGGTTCATATAATGAAGGTATAGACCGACCAAACCAGCCGATATACACCCCTAATTGCTTATTTACTTGCTAAAAGGGAATGTGAGCTTATGAATAGTTTTGTTGTTTACAATCGTCCTCCTAGTTTTATTTCTTTTATCTTTGGCTGCGGATGCCAGGCGCATTCCTTTCAATCGTGTAATTGCTACTTAGTTTCTTAATGAAAAAATAAAAAACAGGTCAAATGACAGCCCAGCCTCTTTAGGGTATATTTGTCCTACAGACCTTCAATCAATTCCTACAGGTTGTTTGGAAAATAAAAATTTTGATGATATGTTTGATTGGTATTTAGTTTAATACTATTCTGATAAGTTTTATTTATTTATTTATTCAATTATTCAGTTCTATATATAAAATAAGAGTTCAATATTTTTTTTTTTCCCACACCACCAATCGATGATTTGTATATATAAGATTTTTTTTTTTTTTTTATTTGAATAGTAGGATTGAACATAACCTCATTTAAATTTTAGGGTTTCCAAAAAAAGGCTTATGAAGTCATAATAACTGCGTAAAATGTTGGGTTGGATAAAACGGTTGATGAAGGGAAAAGAATCAACTGTTGACCAGCCATTGGTATTAATCAATGTTGATCAATCTGGTGCGGTAAAGCTTACATTAAACAGGAACAATCAATAAAAAAATAAAAGATTTGAGCCAATTTTAGAAAAAATAAAAATACAGAAATGCGCTAATTGCAAAATAAATTTTGAAAAACTGATATTGAATTAGAGACCCCTCTTATGAAGGATGCGTACATCTTATGTTAACAATGGTGGATGAAAATTATTGTCTGAAAAATAAGGAAAGATAATTACAAGCTAATTCCACCGAAAGACTTAAGTTTATGGGTTTGTTTTAGTTGCGAAAGATAATACTGAGAAAAAGTCATTAGAACTCCCCCCCTCTAACCTGCCCCAACCTAATTGTAGATTTGAGCCCAAAGAAAACATAATCTAAGATTTGTTTGGATTAACCTTATTGAAGATAACTTTTAAAGAACTATCTCTTCACAATTCTTTCAAGTTACATTCAAATCATTTTTTCACATATCAAATTTTTTATATTATAAATTTTAAAAGTGCATGGTTATGGTAGGAGTCAAGGATCCAACTTTAACCAAATATTCTAGCATATAAGTAGTCTCAAAATCATCATCATCCCATTTCTTTAGATCAAATACATTTTGAACTCTAAAAGTGTTTTAAGATAAAGCTAATCTGAATAGAGCCAGCACCTAATTTATTGACAAGAGCATATGTAGCCATCCAACTTTGCTCACGCACCTATTAGATGTTGGTGTCCTCAAATTTGCAACATTGTCTGCACCAAGAATCACGGGCAATAAGGTTCTAAACTAGATTGAGTCAAGTTGAATATATAATATGATGTATAAATTTGACTCAGTAAATTAATAAAGCTAAAAGAAAAATAAATAAATGCCAGACATATTCTTAAAAAAATAAAATAAAAAATGCCACACATAAATTGAATCCTCTTTGCACCCGAAAAAAAAAAAAAAAACAGAATCCTCTACGGTACCCGATGTGGATTATCGTAAAGTTAATCCAATTATAGAGTATAAACTAGAAAAAAATACACTTTGCAACCCTGTACTTTAAAAGTGAACACTTGACCTCCTATACTTTCAAAATTTGATATAAGACTCACGGCGTTTAATTATAATGTTATTTTATCAATATACCCTTCGATAATTAAAAACAAAAAACAAAAAACCAAAAACTTGGAACGGACTCGGGTTAGGAGAAATCCCAACTGGGTCAAGCTATATAACCATGTTGGTGCCCTAATACTCTGTCTTCTCTTTGCTTAATCTGTTTGGTTGATGAGAAAATGTAGAAAAATAGTAGAAATTGCAAAATTGGAACTTTGAATCTTATATTTTTAATTATTTGGGTACCTGATGAAATAAACTTGGTGTTTTTTACTAAATTATGGTGAGTTTTCATCTCAATTATTTTTGCTGGCCTTGCTCAATGTGTTTGGCCGACGAGAAAATGTAGGAAAAGCGTAAAAAATGTGTTTGACTGACGAGATGTGCTTGGCTGAAAGGGTTACACTTTTCTTTGCCTAATCCAAGGAAAATTTGAGCCCTTGTCCGCCCTCCCTCCCTCTTCCTTTCTCTCTCTTTCTAGATCTTGCTATGTTTTTCTGTTTATTTTATAGGCGCAATTCACATTTTATATACATATAATGTCTGATATAGTGATATGCCTTTACATCCATTTGATCTATCGATGTTCTAACCTTGGTTTTGCTCGTTTACAGTTCCAAAATTTGGAAATCTCTTATGGGTTGTTGTACATCTTTTTCTAAATGATTTTCTCGGTTGCCAAACACTTTTATTAGTTGACTCATTAGTGGCATTTCAACTTAATCTGATGATCCTGACGATCCCCATAAAACCCTTTTTTTTAAGCATGGGTCATCTGTGGAGTGGGCTTATTTACATGCCCATGTAGATCTCTCTCCCTCTGGGTGGTCTGAGTAAATGGACCTTGAAATGTTCCACCAATTATGCCATTAATTAGCTAGCTAGCTTCAAATACCACAAACAGAAAGTCAGAAACTTGAAACAAATCAAGCAGATAAACCCATAATCATCCAATTAGAAACCCATTAAAATGCAGGGGTAAAAAAAAGGGTTTTTACAAAGAAGACGAAGATGCTGAAGTTGCCGGGGAGAATAGCATCTGTGGGCAGCTACAGGGACGGTGAAAAATGTGAGGAAGAAGATGAAGATGGCGGGTGGGCTTTTAATTCAGTTCAGGTTATGTAGGGTAGTTACTAACAAGGGTATTTCAGTCTTTTTACGAGCAAAATATAGTAACGTGATTGCATGTGATCATTATTCTGTCAAAAATATAGACGGCCAACTAAAAGAAAGGATCAACTGTCAAAATTTGAAAGTGCAGGAGTTAAGTGTTCACTTTTAAAATATAAAAATACAAAGTATTTTTGGCCCTTAGTAAAGGTGGTAAAGTGTATTTTTCCCTTCAGAACGCAACTTGATAAAAACTATATCTTACTGTAGGTCCCAGTGTAGACTGCTCCGAGAAGTTTCAGAATTTAGACGGGGCTTCACGCCTTCAGGCTGGAACGAAAGGGAAAGAAACTACGGTATCTGTGAGATACTGGTCTTTGTTTTTGTTTTTTTTTGGGGACATATTTTAGTTTATAAGCAGACTAAACTGATCACGACCGTCCGTTTTAGACAAAGTCTTTGAACTCCACCTACGGCAAATGCTTTCATGTGGGCGATCCAAAGTCAACGATACGATGGGTCCAAGAAGAACGCATGACGAAAGAGTTCGAAAAGCCTTCATTTAATCCATCTGGTAAAATCAATAAAAAGAACCACCGCCAGATTTTGGTTTTTTTGCGATTTCTCACTTCTCCTTCGAAACAGAGGGAGGCACAGGATTCAAAGACTTCATCAATCGGAGATTCAGAGGTACGCTTTCGTAAATCTAATCGCTGAATCAGTATATATATATATATATATATTTTGCCGGATCCGTTTCTATGGCCTTTCGTTTGAATTTCAAATTTCTAGGGTTTCGGTGCAGTTTTACTCTCGTTTTTCTTTGCATGAACTCATAGCAACTCAGTGAAAGATCTACTAATCTAGGATGTGTTTGTGTGTGTTTGCGCCATGCGTGTGTATGTGTATGATTTTGTGGTTTTATATGTATATATGTATGTATGTATACACACACAAATAGATTGAGTCCGATTTTGTGGTTATGTGTGTATATATGTATGCATGTATACCCACAGATATATGGGTTTTGGAAAATTGAGTGCGAGTAAGGCGTCATCGGAGCTAGGGTATAGTATTAGGCTTTGCAAAGGCGTGTGGTTCTGTGAATTTTAGAGTGGATAATTTTTGATATTTTTGGATCTGAAGTTAGTCAAGTTGAAGCTCGGGCCTTCAAATCTACTGTCAGTGAAAGAGTGTCATTGAATCGATGTTAGCTTGTTGTGTTCTCTGATTCGTGAGCTTTCAGTGCTTTATCATGCTGCAAAATTATTATTATTTTACCTTTTAAAGATTGATTGATGCATTCAACAGAGGAGACTATATAGAAATGTTGATATGGTTACTCTTTTCGTTATTGATTGGTCTTCTCAAATATTGGTATTTTGCCAGCATCGGATACAAGGGTAGCATCTTTAAAATTTTCTGCATATCACAACTTTTGCTTAAGGTGCATCTTATAATAGAAGGACTATATATATATATATATATATATATATATATATATATATATATATATGTTTTTTTCCAACAAGTAAGAACCTCAGAGCAATAAGGATGAAATATACCCAATCTTTACACCATTCCAAGTGGCGGGAACTCCTGACTTCTTGCTCTTGAGGTCTTTTGGATAACCTATAGATACCAAGCTATAGTGTGTTGCTGAGTTAGAAGTTTAAAGTTACTCCACTGTTCTAGGACTTAAAAAAAAAAAAAAAAAGTTTGGTGCTGAATAACCTTTTTTAAATATTGTTTTGGGTATTCTTCTTGCTTTGTGATTGAGGGGAGTGTTGAAGCATTGTATTATAATTCTCAAGTTAACATAATTTTTTTTTTTATAAAAAAAACGGAAAGAAATTTCAATTTGCACAATATCACCACTTTGTCTTCCATCACTGAACTGGATGTTTACTGGTTTTAGATTGAAGTTTCTTTGTTTTAAAAAAAATGTAAAGATAAGAAATCCATCATCGAACTGGATGTTTACTGGTTTTAGATTGAAGTTTTTTGGTTTTCAAAAATAATGTAAAGATAAGAAATCACATTTTTTTATGTTTTTTTATTTTTATTTTAAAATATTTCTTTTTGGTAGCCTTTTTATGGGTATTAAGAATTTTCTTTATCAACAACTAATGATTCCAGGCGATAGTACAAGGAGTTTGCAGTAATTACGATCTTATTGGGATTGAAATCAAGGTGCACCAAGTTTCTCCCCTCCTTCCCCTTTTCTTCTCTCTATTTCGATTCGATGCCTGATGTTTCTTCTTAGATATGTTTAGCGTGAATATTGATTCTGATTCATAATTTGCAGGCTCTGTCATATATAGGAGATTGCATAAAAAAACAGTTGAAGTTGCACTTAATGGCTAGAATAAAACCTCAGACTCTGCTACAACAAAGCAAAAAGAAGAAGGGACCAACTCGTATCAGTGTCACGACTATTATTTTGTGCAACCTAATTGTTGTATTGATTGTCCTGTCCTTAGTTGCTACTTATAGGCATTGGTCTCAAAGGTTTGTTGTTTCCTTGCTACTTATGTTTGAACCTGTTATTTAGCAATTTAGCATCTCATAACAGAACTTAAAATCTACTTATGGTTCTGGTAAAGAAAAACAACTCTAGTGTCTGATATATACAACCGTATTACTCTGCGAGTAGGTCAAGCGACCAAGGGAGGACTAGGTTATCGACTCTTGAGGTACTTTTCTGGAATTTAATTTGCAATCTCTCTCTCTCTCTCTCTCTCTCTCTCTCCCCTTTTATATATATATATATATATATATATATATATATGTCTCCATAATGTGTCCTGTGGTTTTCTTTTCTCTTTGTTCTTTTTTTTCCCCTTTAGCCCATTGATGATCCGGTCCATTACTAAGTTTACTCATTAATGCTTGGTTTCTGTAATTGTCTCACATATCGATTTTTAAATAGGTGCATCTGTTACTAAACATATATGTTTTTGTGGTCCAGGACACCGATGCCTTCATAGATTCCAAGAAGTACGGTTATGCTGTAAGTTTATCCCTATATCAGAGTCACATTAACTTTCTTTCATATGATATGGTGTGAAAGAATGTCCTTACAGAGTATGATATTTCATATTGTTAGTGGTTGCGATGGTGGTATGGTTGTTGCTTGAGAAGCATATTCTATCTATTCGACAAAACATTCTATCAAGTAGTGTGAGATCTATATCTTGTGCCTTGTGAAAAAAGTGGATTTCTTTTGTAAATACTTAAACAATGAATTAAATATTATTTTTATGCAAAAAAGCTCCCCATTCTATAAACAATGAAAATTTTAGATTTCATTCTTTAGGAACAATCCTACTATAAATGGAGGTAATAAGCTAGGCCTTTCACATTTGCATGTTGTCTAGTATAGGGGTTATGATGATGGCTCTCGGTGATGCCAAAGCTTTAAGATACAATTGAGTTGAAGATTTTTACTGCGCGTTTTGTTCATCTTAATTTTATGTCTGCTAATATAGTCTTTATTTATTACATGTGTTGTGCTTATTTGCCTAGAGATGCTGTTGATTGTTGCCCTTATTTTGCCTTATTTTTCTTGTAGATTATAAATACATCAAAAGGTTATATAACAGTGGAGCTTTACAAGGATGGTTCTCCTGAGACTGTGGACAAATTCCTTGACTTGTGGTGAATATTTAAATATATCTAGATCCTGCTAGATACATCTATGGTGCAAGTTAGTGGAAATACAAATCATGAAGCAAATATTTGTTGGATATGCTAGGAACATACTATTCTCTTGAAACTGAAAAACTTGGTGATAGTGAGTGTGCATGCATGATATATATATATATATATATATATATATAAAGGCATTCCTTTATGAAATTATCCTTTGATACTAGGATTATAATAATCTCAACTTGTGTTGAATTGAGATTTTTATTGTCGTGGTATGATACTTATGCAATGAAACGATTGAGATACTAAGATAAGATGCAAGTAGATTGGGTAAACATTTTGGTTAATGCGGGGGATGTATTTACTAACTTATGTCATGGGTTAGACTTAAGCCATGTGCTAGTTCTAGGAGTGATATAGGTGTTATTTGATTCAAGTTGAAAGTGTTGCAAGGAAATAAGGACAGCCAAAGAGAATGTGAATCGAGGCTGTGAGGGAATGTATGATGGCTAATGGTTTTATGGAGGATATGTCCCCTTACATATTTGAAAGGTGAGTGAGGATTTGTTGGACGGACCAGAAGTAGTTTTGTTTGTTGAGTTATTATTATTATTTTCATTGTTGCTGTTGTTTGGATGGGAATGCTATATTTAATAAGAACTTGTAAAAATGTTATTGATGAGGACACCTGCCCAAACTTAGATGTCCTAATTTGGGATCCTTAGGTTGCAGGACTAGTTCTCTAACTTTTATTAATGAAGACTCAAATAGGAGAGAGAAAAATGAGGAAAATGAGAAGATTTGAAGAGGGTATGTGATTGAAGGCCTTTGTTTGGTTGAAGAAAAGGTATTCCCATCTTTATAAGTCGATTTTCCAAAGCTTATCAAAAGATAAATTTCGAGGAGCTGGATATCATAATTTACCAATGGATATTAAAATGTATGCAAAAGAAATTTAAAGATTCTTAGAGTGCACTTGAGTTGCTACGAAGGAAGAAAACAGTGATTATGGTTCGTGGAAAGATGGAACTTCACAAAGACATCTGGTTGGGCTTCTTGGATCTTTTCTGGTATGGAGAAGGTTGGGATAAAAAGGGTGACATGTAGGAAATTAGAGAGAGAGAGAGAGAGAGATTAGGTGGGGTCAAACATTTTGCTCTGCAATTTTCATATAATTATAAAAACCAACCCCCAATTATTAAGACCTTAAAAATTTCATTTGTCACATGGACCATAGTAGATCTGGGAACTACACTTTCATGTCCATTTATCTTAATGTCTGTATTCTTATATTGAAGACATAAATGTCATACAAACAAAACACCATGTGTGAGAGAGCAGATAAAAGCCCCCCCTCTCCCTCTCCCTCTCCCTCTCCCTCTCCCCAACACACGACACACACACACACAAAAAGGTTAACCCTTGAGTGATTAGAAGGGCCAAATACCTTCCATAGTGTGAATCCTCCCTTCTCCATATAGTCAGCCTCAAACTCACTATCATGATAAATCACTTCTCTTAGTGTTGCTTGTCGATCTCCCTTAGAGACCTGCTTTTTGTGAGGTATACAACAAAAAACCCAAAAGAAATGAAAATATCAATCCTTAAAAAAAGTCCAATCCCATAACTTAGATGTCCCTTAAAAAATGCATAGCAAATTAAGGAAGAAATTGAATGCATATAGAAACCTAATGAGTATCATAATCAAATTGAATACCGAACATGAACCCATAGTATGCTATCAGTGTCCTCTTTTTATTTGTTTAGAACATGGGACCAGCGATCATCAAAGTATGCTGTGCAAATCCACCGCATATTTTAAAATAGAAACCATGTATGGGCTAGTGAAAACACGCTTAAGCTCAAAAGCAGGTCTCTGAGGGAGATCTTCTATATGCATTTTCACTATATATATATATATATATATATATATATATATAGTGAAATGATCTAGTCAGCTAGGACTTATGGCCGTTGGATCATTTCATGAATGGAGGCTTTTTTAAATGATGAGATGATCCAATGCCCATAAATGCTTGGCTGACTAGATCATTACTCTTTATATATATATATATATATATATATATATATATATATATATATATATATTATGCTCATATAACATCCAACTATGTACTTGCTCAGTTTGTTTCACCTTACTTGTAATCTTGTGTTATTCTCAAAGAAGCTAAAAAGCAACTGGTTTTGCAGTCAAAAGGGTCACTTCAAAGGGATGCCATTTCACCATGTAATAAAGAATTATGTAATTCAAGGAGGGAATTCCAAAGGACACGGAGCTGCTGAAGATTGGACATCAAAAGTGAAGCCTCACAGTCAAAGGTTTTCTGGCTTGAATTTATTTTACACTGGTTAGAGGTATTTGGTTATTTGTTCAATTTACTGATAACTAAATTTACTTGTAAACTCCCAGTCCAAAGCATGAGGCATTTATGCTTGGAACTCCGAAGACTAAACTAGATGGCAAAGAATTTGAGCTGTTCATTACAACTGCACCAATTCCAGATTTAAATGATAAGCTTATTGTGTTTGGACGGGTCATAAAGGGAGAAGACGTGGTACAGGTAACAATAATTGTAGTGTCTTATTCAGTTATTCTCGAAAATGATTTCGTGATGGATTATGTGTTTTAAGCTCTCAATTTTGGCAAAAGTTAACCCAATGTTTTAAACTTGGACTTCAATTCAAAGTTTGGTCATTTTGGAAGTGAAAACTAATTCATGGATGCTTATAAAAGTGAAAAACTGTTCTCAGGTATAATTTTGCATGTGATTATTAAACTTTCATTTCAGATAAACTTCAGTTGCTTCGGGAGTGGAAGCTATTTGTGGTAGTTCATAGGAATTTATGAAAGTTTTACACTTGGGTTGACTGCATATCACCCCTCTCATGGAGGCATATCTAGAAGGGTTTATACTTATATCTTGGATGTGGTTCATATAGAAGCATTGCCATTTTAGATGAATTTTAAAATGATTACTCACAGGGTTTGGTGCTTTGGTCTCAACCATTACTTTAAAGCCTTGTCTTGAATTCGATTGCACTAATCTTGGACCCCTTTGTCTACAATTTGGTGTACAGGAAATTGAAGAGGTCGACACAGATGAGCACTACCGACCTAAATCTTCCATAGGGATCATCAACGTGACTCTCAAACGTGATATCTGAAGGCTATTCCTGAACTGTTATAAAATCGCATGGTGCCCCTCTGAGAAACTGCAGCACATAAATTTTATCACAAATTTGGTCTCGAAGCCTCTTTTTTTTTGTTTTTTTGTTTGATCTTTATTTTTAACCTTTCTTTTTCTTTTTCTTATTTGTTTTTCTTGGGAGAGAGGAGGGGGTTGGGCTGTGTTTCTGTTTTTGTTATTTTTTGGGTGGTGGTTGTTTGAGGGTGGTTTGGGATCGGGGCTAATATAGTTTTTGGGGAAGGAAAGGATCTAATCTGGAGTAGACCAAGTACAGCAGCTAGTTAATTTCATATATACATCTGTTGTAATATATGGTTATCATTCTGTTTTTATTCCAAGACTATGGACAATACTTGTCTCCTTGCTAGTGAGAAGGAGCTCCTCCTCAACCCCATTCATATCATGCCAAATGTTATAATTGAATTTTAAAAAATAAAAATAAATACACGGATATAAATGCATGATATGCAACGCGAACTTGTAAATGTGCGGAAGCAGGCATGTGGAAATATGTCTCTAATAATATGATGAGTTATTTTCTTATGAGTATGATTCACATAAGCTTATGTGAGGATGTGGCTATTTGGTCAATGTCTTATGAGTATTTTGAAAATTATAATATTTTGAAAATTCGACTGTTGGATTGAATATTTTTTTTATATATGTAAAAAATTATAGTGATTTGACTGTAAATTTTTAAAACATATACTTTGACAGTTCTCTAACCAATAAAACTGTTATAACTTTTCTCAGTATCTAATGATTTGATTATCAAATTCTCAAATTTTCAGACAAGCTCTAACTATGACACTGTAAATGGTTAAAAGATAGTCTTTTAAAAAAACACTTTTGGGGCTCCTAACTTGTTTGAGCTCCAAACAAGCCTTTAGTTAACACAAACAAGCTTTAAGTTGGAATCTTAGATTGCATCAATTGTTCGATCCATTGATTATGTGAAATTAGTGTAATTCTTAGTAGCTTAATCAATTGAACGAGATTAAGATTAAATTGATGGAATGAATTTCTATTTACAAATAGAATTCTAAAAATTTTATTTGATCGAACAAATGAATCCCTAGAAGTAGATCAAACTCTCATAATTCCATGCGATTAAATGGATTTTAGATTCTTTTTTGGCCAAATCCTTAATCCATTATGGTTTTTTTTTTATATTGTGTGGAAGTTTTGCGGTGAAAATGACGTCATAAAAGAAAGTCAGAAGATTTTCACGATATTCAAAGTTAAAACTCGCGCCAAAATTCCCCCCAAACTGAAAAAGGTGAACTATATTCAGATCCACTACATACACGAAGCGTATGATATCATTTAGAGGTAGGGCAAGGATTTCCTTCAGGCAAACACTGGGTCTAGGGTTTATCGATCGAACCATCGAGTTTGATTTAACCTTCATCTTCACGAAAATGAGGTCTCATGCCAATCGTGTATTCACTAATGACAGTGTGGATGGAGATTCAATCATGGAAGAAGTTAAGAACGATGATGAAGAAGAAGATCCGTTTCTTCGGTTCATAGAATATGCGAAATCAGTGCTATCACCAGAAGAAGAAGATCGCGATCCATATGGAAATGGAGAAGAGTCCGATGGGCCTGGGTGGAGCTGGATCGCGTCTCGGATCCTTAAAACTTGTATCGCTTATTCAAGTGGAGTCACCTCTGCAATTTTACTCTCCGATCTCTCTCAGGTACCTCTCCAATCGACTCTATGATCTGTTTGGTTGCCGCGGACGAATGACAAAAGAAAAAGAACGGAAATTTGGTGAATTATGTTTTCAGGTTTTTGAAGAAAATGTAATAAATAAATAAACAGCTAAGTCTCATACGATTATTTGGTTGTGTTAAGTTTGAGTAGGAATTAAGCAGCACAAAATGTGAGCCTTCCAATTTCTTGTTCTTTTCTTTTCTTCAGCTTTCTTGGCAACCAAACAGAGGCTTAGGGTTTTATAAGTTCATCGCACGGTCTTCTGTGCTTACCTCCCCCCTCTCTAATTCTCCTATTTCATTTGCAAATACAGACTCCCAACATTTAATTCATGATCCGTTTGATTCCTGAGAAAGAGTGGTAGAATAGAAGTGAAATTGAAAGACTGTATTCTTAGAGTTTGTGGTTTCTGAAGAATTTGAAACAGGAAAAATATATGTTAAGTTGAACTTTTGGATTTCTTGGGCACTAAACAGCGCAAAATGTAATGCTTAAAATTTCTTTTTCTGCAACTACACAGAAAATGTATAGCTGTGAATGTGCGCTCCATGTAACACTAGTGGGCACCCTGCTCATCAAAAATGTTACATTAGGTGTCATCCTAAGTTTGTTTCATTCATTTTTGTTGTTATGGATGAGGTAGTTATAGAAGGTGGTTGATCTCGTTTGCAGGTATGGAATGAGCAACACAGAGCTGGTGCGCCAAAGAAAAGGCCGGAATGTATAAACCAGTTGAAAAAAAAACATAGGAGAATAAAGCTTCCAAACACTGTCACAATTGACTCTATATACGAGAAGAATTTTCTGTCATTAAGTAGCATTTTGGAAGCTGTTATAGTTGATTCTTTTCTGCTTCCAGGTACTATATATATATTTTTTAATTTTTACTGATTACTATTGTTCTTGTTGATGATCCTTGTATTGGATAAACTTAAACCATGGTCAGTATTTAGTTGTGCACGCAATTATGCAAATCTTCACCACTGTATGAATAAAAAATTTAAACGCCATTAGTCTTTGTTTCGTTCATGGGAAAATATAGGGAGAGACATGATTATACATAATTAGATCAAACCAACACGGACACCAAACGTAATAATAAGATCAACTATTTCATTTTTTATTAGTTTCTCAGTCTTCTTGGCAGCAAAACCCAAGATTTGGTTTTATATCACCTATGAGTGACAATAATACTTCAGTTAGATTTTAGTGACTTTTACAATTGTATCTTCATCAATACCATTTAGTAGTAATGACATTTGAAGTGCCTCCGCTGTTGCTCTGATTTATTCTGTCGCTGACGCCATAGATTTTGAGACAATCCAGAAGTTAAATTAAATGAGACAATAGTATGATAAATGTGTACTTGTTGCTTGATAGCCTGTAGTGTGCTCTGAAACTATTAAATGTCTAAGCATGTGTCCTGTATGGTCCCTTAATTCATTATTTAACTCCATGTTATATCAATGATCTAGACATAACATCATAACTATTTAACTCGTGTTATATCAATGACCTAGTTATAACATCATAACTATGCAGGTGTTGTATAATTATTCACCATTTTTACAATATGCAGATGCCTAATCCAAAGTAGTGTTCTCACTGGTGCTATCTTCTTTTGCTTGAAGCTTTGTGTACAATGCTACAATTTTTGTTGTTAAATATATTTTCTCTCAGGTACAAATATATACATGCTTACTCTTGGGGATTTTTGGAGCTCCAATACTATTGATCTCTATCTCCACCGTAGGTATACTACTAAATGCCTTTTCACATTAGTTATGATTCATCCACCTGTAGTTGTATTATGAAGTTCCCAGTATTCAGTGTTTTAACATCCCTATTTCATCTTTGGTATTGTCTCATGCCTTTGCATGCATAGTTATTCCTGTTGAACATACTGTACATGCTTTATGGTTATTAGGACTCACTGTCCTTGTCATCACAGATACAGTTGAGAGCTCCTGCGGAAACAACTTGTTTTTTTTATTCTTCTCAATTTCATGTGGGTTTATTGGTTCTGTATTCAAGTGGTAAAATCTACAGACTGTTAAGCAGTTGAATGTGGAATTACTGTTTGGTTGTGTTTGGATGCATTTGGATGATTCTTAGCTGCTCATGGACCTTATATGGGTTTAAATTGCATGAGTCACTTCTTTTTTTTCTTCTAATTTTTTTAAACATTTAGATGTGGTGTGCTTTGTAGTTGGATTGAACCTTCACTCAACCCATTTGAGGATTTTATGATGAATTCCTTTGGTTAAAATTGGGGGTAAATTTGAGCCATTCACGTCTGATTCCCGTGAAGAGAGGGGGTGGGGGGGAGGGATTTGCAAACTCTACTAATTATGGGTAAACTAGGGAAGAAATCTGTTGGTGGTGGACAATAATTCTGATCTATAACTGAAATCTTTTAGTTGGGGCAAGCACTGTTGAAATATCAATGAACCATATGAGTCATATTGGTTGACAGTTCGGCATATTATTTGCATTTTGGAAGAAGCCGAACAATGAACATGCGACGTCCTTAAGCAAATGACTAGATTTATGGATTTTGATCTTGCGGTCTTTATCCATGTTTTTTCATATCAACTGTCATATATGCTTTTGCTTCCTCTTTTTATATGTGTATAGTTTTGAACTTTGAGGTTTCATAACATTTTATTTATAGCAGGTACTACAATTTGGTAGATCCTAACAATGGGATTTTAAAGAAAGAGAGGGAAATATTCCTCACAGGCTGCTATCTTCGAACTGCCACAGAAGGATCTGGTTATCCTCGACTTTTGCCAACAGAATACCTTGTGATACTGTTAGATGAGGTAACTGTCATCAAACTGTTTTCTTCCTTGTTTTCCTCTTCGGGTCTATTTCATTTGGTATTGGTGCTGCCCATGATTCTACGTCCACAGACAGGTAACAATTAACTAAAAAGTGTTTTAATGGATTCATAACAGTGTAGTTTATTTAATTTATTGATTCTGAGTTTTAATATATATTTTAATGCCCCCATATTATTTAAGTTGTTTGGAACTGAGTTGATCAGACCCCAACAATCTTAAATGGATAAGTCATAGAAGTGAAAAAGAAAAGGGAGAGTAGAAATAGCTGAAACTGATCAGGTTTGCCTGAGAATTAGCCCGGTTTTGCTTTGATACCATGTCGGAACTCTTGAGATAGGATAGAAGAAATAAAGAAGAGAAGAGGAGGAAGGAAGAGCGAGAGAGCTAGCTCTAACTAGATTTAGGTCCTCTTTTATATTATGTTGATAATGAAAAGATTATAGTACCCTTCATGAACTGGAATGCTCCCACTATGACCTGTAACATGTAAAAATGTTCTTAAATATTTAATACAAATTTATTCATTGTTATTCAAAAATTGAATTGGGTTCATGTTGTATTGGGGTCAAGTCTAGGTTGTATCTTTGGTATTATAGTTTGTGAGCCATAATATTGTCAATCTGATATGCACTTGTACTTAGACACATCCGTTATTATATATGTGGTGTACTGTTCAGGCACTTCAGTTCGAAGTGATTATATAGACGTTTCTTTTTTGTTTGGAAAGTGGATAAAAACCCTTTCTCTGCTGGATAACATTTTCATTTTCTTTAATCAGGATCAAGATGATGATGCAATGCTGTTAGGAGCTCAATTTTGTTCAGATTCTTTCTCTTCCATTTCTTTTGATGCAGTCAGCAAAGGGGTCTCTTATTCATTGTATGCTAGGTAAGATGGATCACTTCCATACGTGTCTTTAGAATTCAACCCCATAATAAATTGTCGTTACCATGCGTATCTTTAGAATTCAACCATTATTTATTTTGTTAGGCAGTTTTTAGTGGGTGCGAAGTCAACAATGATTTATTGCTTAAATTAGAGTTGGACCCATGATTGAATTGCTTCCCACAAAAATGAAATTTTGATATGGATATGCATGCATGATGGAAGTTCATAATCGGGGATAAATTTAGATTATGCATGGGTGTATTTAGATCCCAATCAAGTTTCTCATTTTAGTGTCAATGGAGTTAAGTTTTCTCTGTTTAGATATTCTTAACCCTTTCTTTATTCTCATTTTATGTGTAGGATTGAATCCATCAGCCCAGTGGAAATTCAAGGCAAGTTTGGTAGTTTACAGAGGAAACAAATCACTCTTGTTGATAATGATGGTGTCAAATTAAAATTTCTTTTGTGGGGTGAGCAGGTTCTCCTTGCCAATCTTTTCAGGTAAACCCTTATACTGGATTCTTATATAAATATTGATTTTTCTCTCATCTATGTCTATAACACAATTTCTTCAGTGTTGGAAGTATGCTTGCATTGGATAGACCATTTATTGCAAGTACTGCGGACAGTGCAATTGAAAAAAGTGAGGAACTTTGTCTTGAATATGGTAGTGCAACACAATTATATTTGGTGCCTTTCATTCAACATGAGGAACAAGTAAGTCATTAATTGTCTGTATAACAGAAAACATGTAATTCAGAATATGGAGTTGACTTCCCTGCTACACAGGTATGCGTAGCCTTGACACAGAATCGGTATCAAGGATCAAGACTGCTGAGTGCATTAGATCCAAGTCAGGGTCCTAAAGTTTCTCAAGTTACCTTGCCTTGTGATTCTCATGGGTCAATTGACTTCAGTAATTATCCTTTTCGAGTGAGTTTTTTTTTTTGGATAATTAATTAAGTTTTTATCTTAAGTACTTATTATTTTAGAAGCAATCTGGATATACTTCCATCTTTTATTTATTTATTTCAGTACCAGTATGACATTGGTTTGGAACCCTCAGCAAATATCTCCGTAGGGTACATCATATTTAATGGCCTGAATGGGATTGTGTTATTTAACTCAACATGCTACCAAGATAGGGTGTATTTATTGTTTGGTGCATGGGATATGGATTGGAGAACATCTTAAGAATTTCATTGCCACTCCATCAATGGGTGTCGGTGAACTTCTACCCAATCTTGTATGTTTATTGTATTGAGTCCGGATTCCAGAACTCGTAGATCTTTGAATTATTGTTCTTATGTTTAACATTTCTTTTCAGTATACATGATACTTGTGGCCACTTTTTGGTTCATGTAACCTACATTAACTTTTTTCACATGTTTAAAGCCTTGCAGTCCTTTGTAATCGATCTTCGTGACAAGATGACAAGCATCAGCCTGTATGGTGTTGTTATAGACATTTTTCGAGAAAGAAATACTACAGAAGTTATTTTCTCTTTGAGAATTGAAGATGCAACTGGAGCGATATGGGCAAAACTACACTTCTCCAGATCTTGGTAATTGATTATCATACTTTTATGGAATTATAACATATTGATTTCCTTTGCAGTCAATGAATCTTACATGCTTCTGTGTATATTCCTCTTTGAAAATGTATGTTTCTCAGGTCACTGGGAAGACTAGGCTTCGGTCATACGGTGTACATATCTGGCTTGACATGCTCTATGACAAAACAAAAGCAGTGAGCATAATTGCTTATCTATCACTTTGTTCCCTAATCTTATATATATATATATGCTAATACAAGGTGCACCTGATGCAAGATGCATTAGGTGGCCTCTTCTACAGCAACTTGTTGAGCATATTTTCGAAAACTGACCGTTGGATTTGATGCTACTTTCATGTATATCATGCTTGCAAAAAATCATAGTGATCTAACGGTTGGTATATGAAAAATGTAACTTTGAAAAGTTGTGGCTTTTTTGTTCTTTAAAATGTCACCCTTTTTTCATAGTCGGTTTTTGAAATTATGCTCAACAAGTGGCTCTAGAAGAAGAGGCCACTTGATGCATCTTGCATCAGGTGCACCTTATATTAGAAGCTCTGTGTGTGTATATATATATATATATAGGGAGATGCTAATATAAGATGGAAGCAACTTTGCTTTACATGACTTTTGTAGGGCTAGTTGCAAAACATATATTGAAAAATTGACTGTTAGATTACATACTCCTCTTATGTATGTCAGGCTTACCAAAAATCTCAGTGATCGAACAGTTAGTTTTTGAAAAATATCACTGTGAAAAATTGTAACTTTTTTGTTCTTCAAAATATCACTACTTTTTTACAGTCAGTTTTTTTTTTTTTTTTTTCCCAACTGTTGGATCTCTGTGATTTTTGGTAGGCCTAACATACATAAGAGGAGAATCTAATCCAATGGTCGGTTTTTCAAAATCTTTTCTACAATTGGTCCTATGGAGGTCACCTGACGGCTGACGTAGAGTTGCATTAGGTGCACTTCATATTAGCATCTCCGATATTTATAATATGATTCACCTGGCTGTGTCATAGATTTTTGTGGTTTGTAATTTATTTTGACTGGATTCTTATGTTCTATTTGCCCAAGAAAAAATAAAATAAAATCTTATCTTCTCAGTGTTCCACTAAAAAATATCATGGTCAATTGTTTTTCCTAACAGCCTTGAAGTGCTTTGGTTCGAGAATGATGTGGGAGCTTCTTTTGTCAACCTTAGTTGCTTGCCAGCTTTGCTGAGCTCATCTTGTCTACATAGGTTGTCATACCTTTCTGATCTATGCAGCCAGACAAGCAGTACACGTGTATGAATTTCTTATGAAGTTCTGGCTTTATTTTTTTGATTCATTAATAAACCTTTTGTGTTTCTTTATGCTTCCTGTTTGTTGTGCTCTTGTTATGTCTTGTTAATTTATTTTCACTTCTCCATTGGCCAATCATTAAAAAAATAGCTATTTTGATGACCTTGTGATATGTGAAATTATTTGGAGTATTCAAGAAATTGCAGATCTGGTATGTACTTTGTTTGGTTTAACTGATTGTCTATATGCCTGTGAATAAGACTGGGTCACTAACTAGTAACAACCATTTCCTATGTTTTTATTGATCTATCTCACATATCACACTCATGGTGGAAGGGTCTAAATCAGGCCATTACTTCATGTTTTGGGGGTCTCTAGGAACTCATGGTATTCTAAAGCAGTTTGCTTCCCAGAGTTTTATTAAAAATAGGACAAATCAGATTGCATTAATGAATGCGACGGATGAAAGTGAGATAAGAAAAAAGTGAGATAAGAAACAGAAAAAATTACTGATAATTTGGATTGTGACATCTCAGTTCAATATGGAACAAGGCAAACTAATCTTGTTATATTGTGTCATTGACACTGTACTTCAAAGAATTGGTGTGGTATATTTATTTGAATACATCCATCAGGCATATGATCTTGAATTTGGAATCTTCTTGTATTAGATAATCTATCCTTGATTTCTAATCTTGTATCTACTAATATTTCCCCCGCTTTTTTTAAACATTTGCACAGATTTGTCGAGTTTGGCTTGATCAGATTGAGCATTGTCATGTAAATACAAGATTTTCACATGCTCTTTGTGGTCATTTTGTCAATGAGACACCCAGTGGGTTTGTTGAATGCAACTTTTGTCATCATAGCTGTGATGCTGAAGTCATGCGCACTTTCCATTTGAAAATAGCTCTTGCAGATGAGAGTGCAAAAATTTTTGCATGGTGTTCGGGTCAAACTGCCACAGAATTGCTGCAAATATCTCCTGATGAGTTCTATGAGCTGCCTGAGGTAAGTTCTAAAGTTAATGTTAATTTTTTTTCTCAAACTTAAAGGAGTTAATAATGGTTCATGTTAGGGAAAATCTTTGTGGTTTTAACAAGTCAGATGCAGCCTCCTTGTTTATGCTAATTCACAATGCAAGTGATGAATTGTTTCGGAGGTTTGTGACGTGACATTTTAGAAGTTACTAGCATTGCAATAATGCCTTATCATTATTTTTTCTCCATTCATTTGTTTTTCTAATGTCCTTTACTTATCCAAAGGGATAGGTTGAAAACATTCTAGTATGGCATATTTGTAATCACATTTCTACTTCATCACATTTGCTTTTCTTTTTCATAAACCTTTCAATGGTATAGAAAAGCGTATAAGAATCTTCGCAGTAACAAAAAACTAATAACATTGGTGTGATGTTTCTAATAATTGATACTTGCAAATCAGCTTACACTGCCTATGAATTATATTTCAAGGCCTCTGCCCCCCTGCTCTGTCATTCTCTCTTGCTCTCTTTTTTATTATGGAGCAGGCTAAGTGGCTCGTTTGAGTTTGACTTATCACTCTGTTCATCACGGTTCAAATTTGTGCCACCATGTCAGTGTCAAATTTTTTGTTACTTGTACATCATGATGCATACTTTTATCTGTTAGACTGTTGCATTATATTTCCTTAGTTTGAGAAACTACATTTTCTTGCTCTTAATTTTTTTGTGTGGGGGTTTTCAATTTTCAGGAAGAACAAGTTATGTATCCTTCTTCACTTGAGAATGAAAAGTTCATGGTTGCAATAGTGAACTGCAGGAGGCAGGGATATGGAGTTGGTGATAGTTTAACCTTTGGAAATGACACAGTTACATGGGAGATCACCCGTGCTCTAAAGTGTGAATGATGGTTTGTTGTCCAGGATATGGTTTAATGCATATTGATTTGTTTCTTAGAAAATTAGCTGCCATTGGATTTTGGTTGGCATCAGTCAGAAGAGTATATAATGACAATACCCAGCGAAAAACAGTTCTTTTCCTAAGCATAGAGTCATTATCTCGTGGTACAATGTAAAATACACTAGATTGATACAACTGCAAGGTAAATTGGATCAACTCCACCACCCCGATAAATAAAAAAATGTTAATGTATTTACATGTTCTGTTGAAAGGAGAAATAGGTCAAGAAAAAGAGAAGGGTTAACCCGTTTAACATCCAATCTTTTTAACTGTATTCCAAGTTTCAAGTAGATACATGTTATCTTTCTGCTAAATGTCATATATTCTGTGTTGAGGTGGATCATGGATGCTGGAGCTGAATTGCAGGTGTTCCATTGCTAAGATAATGGATTGTGAGAAAGATTTGAAAACGTATTTATTATAGCTTGAAAGGCCTTGGTGTTTTTCATACAGCATTTTTAAGGTTAAAATTGATCGCTTCTGGAAGAGGGCAATTAAGAAAATATGATACTAAATTGCTGGCATGGCAGCATGGACAATGTTTCAAATTACATATCATTTGTGAGATGTCCATCCATTTTCTGTAGTGGCTCCACACCAGGTCATGAAAAACATAAATTGGCCCAACATGAAGCCCATATTAAGTTTAGTCAGGGTAAGACTTGGACATAAATTTCAAAATTTGTAATCCCTTTTAAATTGGACAAGAAAGACCCAACCCAGCACGTACAAAGACGGGCCAAATTGAACCCAGCCGACACGAGTTATGTAAAAACCCATTTTGGCTTCGCTAAGGCCAACATACTCAAATGTAACGTGGTTTGGGTTTGGCTGATCTTGGCCCAGTCTAGCCAGACCTACAGCCCTACTAAAAAGCTTCGAGGAAACAGTAGGCAGGGAAAGTGAGCTGGGCCATTAAAAATTCTTAGGCCTAATCTTTGTCGAGCTCCAGGCCCAGTCCATTGGGATTTTGGTGGTCAATGGGCCTCAACAGCAAAAAATCCACAACCCAATCCTGTCCTATATCCAGGTCAATTGAGCTTTGGCTGGTTAATGGGCTCCGTTAATTAAATTTTTAGGGCCGATGGTAGCCCTTACCTAGGCTCATTGGGACTTTGCTGGTCAGTGGGCAGGATAGATAATAGTAGGCCCAATCTTGTCCTATGTTAAGGCCCAATATCTGGGCCTATGTTAAGGCCTAGAGACCTTCGGCTATCATTGGTTAATAAGCTTGATCAGTCCAAATTCTTGGGCCAGATTTTCCCAGGTCAGGCCCAATTGGTTTTGGATGCTCAATGGGCCGTCCTAGATAATTTATAGGCCCAGATCAAGGCTTCGTCTAGTTAATCGGTTAAGATAGCCAAAATTCTTGGTCCAATCTTTTCCCGGTCTCAGGCCCATTTCAATTAAGATGGTTAATATGCCGGCCCAGGCAATTAATATCTTGGCCCATTGGGCTATTATTGTCAACATGCTTGGGCCAAATATTATCCCCAGCTTTGGATGGTTATTGGGCTAGAAAAGTCAATTTTTGGGCCCAATCTTGACCTAAGCTCAGGCTTAGGGCTTGGGCCTCATCTGAACTTAAATTGAGGCCTACTTAGAAGGGATATGCACTTTAAATCTGCAAGGCCGTAATACTCAAATAAGCCGCAGCTAGGTTCCCATTCCAGATATAACGCAAACTTTAACATTCCTAACCCTGATTACCCATTACAAGTTTGCCCTAAAATATCTTATTCTCAATTTAATTCTGAAACAATAATAACTAAATTATTTATTAAAAAAAAAAAGGAAAATAAATTAGTTGAATTATTTTGAATATCAGAAGTCCTATATGTTTATTTCTCAGTTCGTCCATGAATTGCTTGAAAAAAGCACCAAGGGATCAACATCTTCAGAAATGTACAAATCCACGTTGAACTTGAAATGTAATTCCTGTTAGGTAACAATACAAACCGACCTAAAAGGAGAAAAAGAAAAAGGGAAAAATGGCCTAACCTATGAGGTAGCCCAATAATGGTAGTGAGATGTAAAAGTAAGCCCAAAATCCCTTGAAAATAGAATAGAAAATCCATGAACATGCTTGTAACCAACCAGTGAGCATCATCCTTAATCATTCCTTCTCTTACCATTGGCAGCAGAGTTGTTCTCTGAAAGCATCTTTAAAACGTCGACCAATGCCCGTAAACGGTCCCATACATTCAAGCCATAAAGTGCTCCTACAAGCGACTCTTGAAACTCAAAGCCATTCTCTGCAACGGGATACTATGGTTGGCAGAGCAAAGACAATTGGTTAATAATGAAAATAAAAAAAAAAAATTCATGAATTAAAAAGTGAAGGTCTCGGAGCTGACCCGAATAGGCTTTGGTATCTTAGTTTTGATAAGTGGCCACCACCTATCCTCCACTACTGATTTGACAAGACAGCAAGCCCGTAATCCTTCCACACCAGCAAATCTACCAAATCCACTGTGCTTTACACCACCAAAAGGCAAGGACTGCAAAAATAAAAGCAACACTTAGGATCTCTTTGGAAAATTTGAAAACTCGATTAGGTTAGATCCACTTTCATTGTTATTATTTGGTTTTTAAAGAAACCAACTTATATTTGATTTGAAAAAGAAAAAAAACAAAGAACAAAAAAGCACGTGTTTATGCCATATTTTCTATTCTAAACAAATTTACGAAAAAAAATGAACTCACCAAATAGCAGTGAAATCAAAATCAACTAAACTCATCTTCAATTGGCAAGGTTCTCTTGTTTGCCAAACAGCCCCTTAGTATGGTGGTATTAACCAAGATCAACCAGGTTTGACTCAGAAAGCAACTCACTATGGTTTGTCACAGGGAAATTACCTGACACATGTAAGATGATGCAAAGTCATTGATTGCAGCAACTCCGCAGTGTAACTGGGAAGCTATCTCTTTAGCTCGGTGCTTGCTGCCAGAGAACACGGCACAGCCGAGCCCATATTTAGAGTCATTTGCAAGCTTGACGACCTCCTCATCAGAGCTGAATTTCATTATTGGCATGATTGGTCCAAAAGTCTGCACATCACTCCAGATCACAAAAAATTAGCAAGCTCTTGTCAAGGGAAAGAATATAAGATTAAATCCCTATTTCACATCATCTGGAAATGAAATGATTCCATTTTGTTTCCATAGCATCAGGCACAAATACATTCTTGAGACTGGAGTGTATTCACAAAAATGAAACAATTACCCAACAAAAAAAGAGAAGAATGAACTAAAAAAGGATCCTCTGTATGTTTGCACTATGCACATGTCAAATTCTATAAATAAAAGGGATTCATTTCAAATGCTATGTAAAATAGATCAGAATGATTTTTATTTCCGTGGCAGTCCAAATGTAATATTATTAGTTTGATGAATAATTGAACTACCTCTTCTTGCATCAACTTCATTGTGTGGTTTACATTTACAATTACAGTAGGGGGAAAGAACTGATCAACTGCATCTCCGCCTAAATTGCCAAAACTTCCACGAGCAACAATTTCTGCACCTTTGTCTAAGGCATCATCTACAAGGCTTTGAAGCTTTTCAGAATGCTCTGGCAAGCATATGGCTCCCATATCATACTTTCCAGCAAGGGGAGGTCCCTGCACAAGATGACCAGTTACCTCAGTGATATAAAGAATCGAGGGTTAGGAACTAATTTAACTATTGCCAGAAGCAACATGACATAATGAAAGTTCGCAGGATATCAGGTCCCAAGTACGTGAATCTATATTTAAACATCCACTGAAGAAAGGAAATCTTTAAACTTTCAAGCAAATCTTGGAAGATAATAGGATACATCTCCCAAGGCAAGAATGAAAATATTTTGCAGTTCTTTTAGTTATAAATTATAGATGAGGCCCTTAGAATAGAAGACATTTCTTGGAAGCACCATAACATTCACATTTGAATTCAAAGTGAACCGACAAAAACTTAGCTCCAAAATAGACAAGATGACTTGAATATAAAACATGTCAGATGGGACATACTTACAGCAGAAACAGATTTTACAATTTTGGCTACTTGAGCAACAAATGAAAAATAAATGTCCCGATGAACATAAAATCTCTCAGCCCCAGCACAATTCTGTCCACTAGATTGAAGGGCTGCCCTAACAGCAATTTGTGCAACCTACATTGAGTAATAGGATCTCATATTAATAATTAATGGAACTAAAAATACAAATATAATTTTCAAAGGTTGAAGAATTTTGAACCAACTTGAGTCAACGATAATTTCCAAAGCTGCTAGATATTAGTACATGTAGGAAGGGTTCATACATGAGACACGTCTACATCTTCACATACAATAAATGCATCTTTTCCACCAAGCTCAAGTGTAACTGGTATTAGCGTCTCAGAAGCATTTCTCATTATCTGCCACAAAAGCAAACATGCCAACCTATAAGCAAATAAATAATAAATAGTGCAGATCTATTTTTTTTTTTTTATTTGGCACAAGAGACAGACAGACAGACAGAAATGCAGAGGGGAATAGAATAAACCAAGAAAGTTTTTCGAGAACCCCATTATAAGTTCTATCCTTGTATGTTCTGATTGCCAACTCATACTAGATCCAGTTGCATTTTATTAGAATACTATGTTGGCTGAGGGAAAAAATCATACCATCCTACCCACACCAGGAGATCCAACAAATATGATTTTGTCAACTGAAGACACCAGTGCTTCACCTGTTTCAGCAAACCTGGCCCAAAGAATTTGACAGAAGTTAAATAAATCAACACAACCATAGAGAAAAGACAAGAAAGAAATACATAGATCCGCACCCTGTTATAACATTGACCAGATTTTCAGGAGCTCCTACAGCAGCAAGGGCTGCTTGGATTATTCGGAAATAGAAACATCCAGACCAACTTGCATGTTCTGAAACCTACACTTAGAAGCATATGTTTTTCTGTCAAATTAGCAAATAAACTTCGGTATGGATCTGTTATTCTTTATGTTTGCAAAAACTTCCTTAGTCAATTTGCGAGGAATGTTAATGCCAATAGAGTTATTAAAGCGTGATACATAAAGATATGGGTATCAACTTCCAACATGGAAATTAGGTGTCAAATGGTGACCTCAATAACTGAAATGCAGTAAATGACTATGAACATTGTAGATGACACAACCCAAACTGAGTTACACCCCTGGAGTAGAATTGTGACATTGCATTTCCAGCTTGCACCCACAGAAAGGAAGGAAATAGTACAAATTAAAAACAAATAAAAATTATTTTGGGGGTTTTTTTTACAGGTTGGTGGGGTAACTGGGATGATTGAAGAAGATGATTTAATTTCACATGTTCAAGCCAAAACCAGGTTGATTGATGCTTTTTTCTCTCCCTTTTCCTTCCCTCATATGGAAACCCTGAAAAATGAATTTAACTTTTTTTTATTCCCTAATGTTCTTATATGGTTTTTTATACCTAAAACTAAAAGTCACTTTTTTGTTCTTTAAATTAATAAATTAAAAATAAAAAATAAAAAATTCTTCATCAGTAAATTAAGTTCTATACTTGAAGGCGCTGGATGACTTGTTCATAAAGTCTCCAAGTGGTTATACCCAAGACTTGAGATCGAATTCTGCCCTCATTAGGATTGAGGGGAATAACTTAAGGGGGAGGGCTACCCCCTGTTGTGTAGCTAATGGGGTTGAGTGGACTTTTCCTAAGAACCAAAAAAAAATTAAAAAAAATTCTAGACTTTGGAATTTGACTGCCTAATGTCTAATGCCTTAATGCTTGGGCATTGTCCAGTTTTACATTCATAACTGCCATGCTACCAATTACTGCACTCGCCTCATAATGGATGTGCTGTGCTGTGGGGCCTAGCTAGGTGAAGAAACAGACACCTAGGCATTGTCTAAATAATGCTATAAATTCTATACTTCTAGTATACATGTACACAATGTACACGTTTCAGAAAATATAATCATGAATGCATCAAATCTCAAAAAGAAAATAAGTTGAATTGCAACAGATTGGAATATTCAGAAAATTACACTGAGCCTGTGTTGGACAGAATGCAGGATTTGGTAGAAATCCCTCAAATAACAGGTAGGTAGAGTCGAAAGATTAAATACCTTTATCACAATTCCATTTCCTGAAAAGACTGCCGCCAGCATTGGATTAAAAATATTGTGGAATGGATAGTTCCATGAAACAATGGCACCAATCACACCAAGGGGGTGAAATTCCACTTTAGATGTCTTGTGAGGCATTGATCTCCCAGAAGACCTGAAAGACATTATAATGACAATAATTTTTTCATTGCCTGTCGACACATTCTTTTGGCAAATATGATTGTGCTTTTCAATTTACAGCATAAAATTTCAGTCATTATTATAAACTAACCATTAGATAGAAAGAAAAGAATAGAAAAGAGTAAATGATGATAGGAGATACCGGTACTCTGGCTTTAGCCACCGCTCACCCTCTGAAAGAAGCCAAGTGATCTTCTCACATGTTGTCATTATTTCTCCCAATGAAGCATCTATCATTGTCTTTCCAGTATCACGTGAAGATATTCTAATCAAAATGACACATGCATTGCGATGCAGGTTAATCCCGAACTAATAGTTTAGCATGAAATGAGACAAACTAGACACAATTCATAGTTAAATAACTTAAATAAAAATGAAATTGTGGCAACCCACGTATCCTCAAAAATCTTAATAATACTGGTATGCATTAAAACTTTGGTGCAACCAACTTTATATGAACCATCACTTTTATTGGAAAAGATGTACTACTTATGCATCAAAAACTTGATTTCATTGAATGTAACAATATATAGACAAACAAAGTGTTATCAGGACAATTTGAGGTTGAAAATACATATATCGTTTTATCAATCTGCCCCATCTTGGCCAGTTTTTAAATTATGTTTTATGCCATAATATCCCTCCTTACTATCTCAGCCTCACCCCTTTTGGCCTTCCCCCGACCTAATATTTAGCATCACAAAAAAGTCACAAAGGGATCTTTAATCTGAGAAATATTGGAATCCTTACTCGCATATGAGCTCTTGATGTTCAATAATATACTTCAAAAGTATTCGTAAAAACTGGCGTCTTTGCTTGAAGCTACTCTTTGCCCATAATTTCTGTGCTTTCCTTGTTTGTGCCACATGCTTCTTGACCTGAGAATATTTTTTTAGTGAAAAATTTTAGTCACTAAGGAGAGATAATCCACAAATTTTGTAATTTTATTAAAATGTATAGCAAACAACAAGTTCAGAGAAAATGGGACTTCAATGGTAAGAGCTAAAAGCAACCAAAAATGCCTTTTCCTAGTAAATAAAAATAAAAATAAAAGCAACCAAATAAAAAAATTCGCCATTGATTTTAAGCAATAACTACACCTATTATAACACACAGCAATCATAGTTACCAAAATTCATATGCTGGATTGCTCATCATTACTTGATAGTTATGAGTCAAGCGATCCATATGTTAGAACACAGAATTGACACCCTTACTTGGATAATAGTATTTAAATCCCAACAAACTTGCTCTCACACCCTCATAAACAACTAGTAAAGATAACTCTAAGATAATTTTCAATCAGAAGATCTGTTCATCTTGTATTTGATTATAAATTACAAAGTGGAGAAGTGCACTTACCAACTGAGCTAGAGCTCAAGTGCAAAAGAACCCAAACCCCACAAGTACCACATAGACACTGAATCAAATTATTTTTTTAAAACATGGAATACCACAATAATTCTACCAGTTTAGAATCCAACAAAGAGAGGACATGAGTAAAGCTACTCAGCAGAATCAATAACACACCGATCAAACCCATTGCCTACATGCTTAACATCACTAACCTCAAGAGGTGTCAATGCTGGGAAATCCCCCAAGTATTTCATTGTTGCAGGCTCGTAGCACCGAACTTTATCCGACATTCTTCCCCTCGGAGGTATCTGGCACATGAATCCCAAATGAGAGGTTAGCGTACAGTTTAACCACACACCTAACTTTAATATTTTACACACACGTGTGCACACACATTCTTGGGGTGGCATGCTTGGATGTCCAATGAAATGGTTTTATTTCATGAAATCCAAAGACTGATCCTATAGCAACGATTATTCTGATGGCTCCAATTTTCTTTAATAGGCCTCATTCATGATCATGGAATTGAACCACCAAATGCCATGAAAATGACAATGGAGTCATTAACTTCCAGGGAGAGTTCAAGCAAACCTTAATTACTGACTATGTTTACTTCAAAGAACTTATCGATTTTAAGAAGGTCAACTGTGACATAGAGATCAAGACAATAGAGTGAAACACTTCAGGCACAATTAACCAACTGAAATCGGAAACAAAATAGGATGTGTAGCTTTTGTAGGCCCTTTTCCTTTAGCACAGATCAGTAGAATGCAGATGGTTGTTAACATAAATACTCTAAATAAGAGAACTAATTCAATAAATTCAACATGTTATTTTTCCAGAATTCTGTATTTCTAGGAGATGGGAAAAATAATACACACTGATACTCCTTTTCATTGCTGAGAAATCCGCAAGAAAAGATAAAGAAACCTTGTGAGTCCTACAACAGCCATTTCAACCCTAACTTCTTGTAAGATTTGGAATATTTGTTTCCTTTTTTACAGTTTCTCAGCAAACAACCAGACCATAAATATTTAAAATCTGCAAATTATTTCAAATTGCAAAATCTGCAATCTAGAATTACGAAATGACTTCACAAATTTAATAAAATACAAGCAGCATTTCAGAAACTCACATAAATGTAGCTGTTCTCCCTGGTCTCGTTTCCATCATCCAACACTGTCGCGATTCAGACCACAGTAAATCACACCAAACTCACGAAAACGAAAGAAATGAAGAAATAGACTTAAAAAAACAATTTCACACACACACACACACACATATATATATATATAGAGAGAGAGAGAGGAGGAGGAGGATTGGTCTCCTTTTCATCATCAAACGCCGTCATGCTTCAAACACAGTATATTATCACCAAAATCACAAAATATGTGTGTATCGGTGTGTGTATGTGGGAGAGAGAGAGCTTGGTCTCTTTCTCATCATCCAACACTAAATCAGGATTCAAAACGCACTAAATCAACATCAAAATCACACAAAAAAGAAAAGAAAAGAAGAGAACATACGTGCGCGCGTGTCAGTGTAGAGAGAGAGAGAGTACCATCAGAAGCGTCGACGTCGATAGAAGGTACATTGGGAGGAATGAGCATGAGCAAGAATCTGCAGATCGCGTAAGCGAATCCGAGAACGAGAAAAGGCCACCAAAACGCCATTAGATTTGCAGACCAGAAAAAGCCCCAGAGAACACCCTAGGGTTTTGAACACATATCGTCAGAAGAGAAAACACGCAATGCGGCAATGGTGAGTGTATCCGTGTAGATCCTAGGGTTTAAAAACATAAACAGAAAACATATTTTTTGGGTAGCAGAAACAGAATAAACAAAAACAACCGAAGCTTAAAAAAATCAAATTGGACTACGCTTTCAACGCTCTCTCTCCTTTTTTTTTGTATATCGGTTTTGGTCGAGGATGAGGACCTCTGTTTCTTCTTTATGAATTAGTAGATGAGGCCGACTCTAGAGATGCTCTTAGAACAAAGACCCACCCCATGACAAATAAAGCTACCTTATTTGTGCTTAAAATATAGCATTACTTCTCAGGCTGCAAATGAGCTGAGGGTTCGGCTCGACTTATTTAGTAAAAAAGCCAAATTTAGCCTCATTTAATAAATAAACAAAGGTCAAGCACATCTAGACTTAGTTTTTTTGTATTTTTTTATATTAATTTTTAATTTTTTCTTATTGTAATATAAGGTTGCAAATTAATCAAATAATTGATGAATGACTCGCGAACAAGCTCGATAATAAATAAGCAAAACTTAAACATATCAAAGCTCGGCTCAATTAATTTAGGCTCGAGCTTGGCTCGAACTTAAATAATCAAACTTTTGACTAAGTCGAACTTGAGCAATCCAAAGCTCGGCTTAGCTCGACTCGACTCGTCTCGTTTGCAGTCCTAATCTCCAACGGGGATTTGGATCCGTTGTTGATCCCCTTTAGATAAACACCCGATGATAAATTGTTGAGATAATGCCACGTATTGATTTGAGGAAATCCAAAGGTTATCTTTAGGTTGTCTTAACTTAAAGTACTAAAGAGAGATTTTTGAACAAGAATTCTATGTTTCTCACTAACTTTTTGAACAATAATCATGATAATCTAACGGTCAATTTTTGAATAATGTAACTGGAAAAGTTGTGACTATTTTGAGAAAAATTGTAACTATTTTGAAGAACAAAATATCATTATTTTTTCACGGTCAGTTTTTTTAGAAACCGACTGTAATGTGCCTTTACCACACTGGATTAGTCAACATTGGTGTTGACGGTTGACCCAAAGGGGATCAAATTCAATTTTTCTTCAACTTTGAAGAGCCACGTTAAATTTTGTGCCTCTAAAATAGGAGTAGCAACAGTGAGACTGTAAATATCTCTCTCTTCAAAGTTGAAGAGTGAGAATGGCTCGGCAAATGAGTTTTTGGGCATTATTTTATTAGGAGAGAGAGGGAGGTATTGATGGAGTCTATGGACGGAGCACTGGTCTTGGAAGCACAAACCGGTGGTGAAAATGACGATTTACCATACTCCTGTTCGCTCCCGATGAAAATTGCATCATATTTGAAAAAAATCCAACCCAGTAGCATAAAGGCGGCAGCTATGGTGCTAATAGCTTGATTAATGCAAACATGTTTCAGATTTGAAAATGGGTTTCAGGGTCGGCGGTGGGATTTGAGTTTAGACGCTGTTGCTAACTCATGCATCGGCGGCAAACATGGCTGTTTGAAGAGGAATCGATGAAAATAATAAAATATTCAATTATAAAGAATCTGTGGAGTGTAGGAAAATAGTGTTGCTTTCGAGTTGCCACGCAGGGAAGCAAAGGACAATTTTGATATGAAATTGTGAGAGATGCTCTAAGCCGAGTGTATAAAATGGGTGTGATATCTCCAATCATTGAACTAGTCTGCTGTCTGCCATAGCCTGCCCAAGAAAATAGGCATCTTCAATTACGATGATTTGCACACAAAATTTGTGACAATCTAAGCTAACTTGACGGGACAAGGTCGAACCAAGAACCAAGAAGAAAATATTTATATTTCAGCGGTTCAATTATGATGATCGTGAATAAAGGATCACAATATATGAAACCTAAAATTAGGCATCTTCCTTTTATTTTTATTATTTTTGGGTTACAAAGAATTGGCATCTTTCACCCGATAGTTAGAAGTGACAACCAACTACTGAGATATTTTTAATTTGTTGTCACCCTTCACAAATGCTATATTTTAAATTAAGTGTAGCTTTTCGTCCCATCACTTCAGTACTAACTCGCATTTTTATTTATATCATTAGTCCATTAATATAGTTTTTTTTTTTTTTTTTTTTTCATGTTGTGTGCGCTTGTAGATAAAATTTATTTATTTATTTTTACTTTACAATCAGATTAAAAAGTCACATAAATTGAGATATGAGATGGAACCAAAGAATTGGGACACATATAGCATTTTCTTTTCAAATGCCCATGTCAAAAAATATAATGGGAATAATTTTAAAAATAACTCGATAAATAATTGACATTTTTATTGGAGAAAAGGGGGAGTATCTGCCCGCCACCTAATGTGACACAATGCAGGCATTCAGTGATGTATATATTGCATCTATCATCTTAACATGTTTGGTTTGTTTGGTTCTCGGGAAAAAAAAATGATTTTCCAGACCAAGTGGATGAAATGTTTTGTACATTTCTTCAATAAAAACTATGGTTGCATGTTTAGCCATATGTCCTTTTTATAAGTTTGGCTTACCCAAAAGTCTCAACCACAAAAAACAACATGCTCTCCCTTCAATTGTTTGTGCCCTGATTGAGTCCTTTTAAAAGATAAGAAACTCACTTCTCTTTGTTGAGCTTTCTGTTCAAGTGTGGACCAATCAAATACAGGAGACGTGGAATTCTAAGAAGCAGGGAGATACTGCTTTCCAAGCTAAGGATTTCTCAACTGCCATTGATTACTATACACAGATGAGTCCTCCATTTGAAAATCCTTCTGGAATCCATAACAGTCTATTATAATGCCATACCTTGTTTGAGCTAAACAGTTTGGGTGCAAACTGTGGATTCTTCTCAACATCGACACAAGAAACTGGACACGGTCGTCTGAATAACTGATGCAATAGCATGCCCCTGTAGTTCTTTTAGAACTACGAAGAAATAAAGAAATTATGTAGTTGACTAGATATTATTTTGTAAAAAGTCATTCTCAACTAACAGTAGTCCAAAAGTCACAATCTCAGTAAAATAGTGAGGTGCTCAGTTGTGCTCTGTTTTTTTGGCAGAAACTGAAGCTTAGATCAATTTTCGGATGTGTTTTTTTTTTTAATAATATATATATAGGAAATTGAGGTGTGTGTTTTTTTTATATTATATTTTTTATTATTATAAAACTGATGTGAAAATGCATTAATTTTCATAGACATGCTTTAGTTTTATAAGAATCCATTAGTTTAATGAGAAACACATTAGTTTATTTTTTGGTTTTGTATAAATTTATTCAAATGAATCATTCGGAGGTGGTTTTTATAGGAAACTGATGCTATTTATTTTTTATTTTAAAAAAAAAAAATGATGCAAAAAATGCATAAGTTTTCATAGGCATGCTTCAGTTTTAAAAGAATTCATCAGTTTAATAAGAAAATGCATCAATTTGTTTTTTGGTTTTGCAAAAACTGATTTATTTGCAGGAATCAATTTTTGAAGGTGATTTTTTTACAAAACTGATGTGTTTTTTTTTATACAATCGATGCAAAACGCATCAATTTTCATAAGCATGCTTTAGTTTTATAATAAATTATTATTTTAATGAGAAATGCATAAGTTTGTTTTTCGGTTTTGCAAAAATTGATGTATTTTAGGAAACTGATGCATTATAAATTAAAATTTTTTGGTAAATTGAAAAGATGATGAGACTTTTGACTAAAAAAAACTCAAATTGAGACTATTAGAAAATTTTCCCTAAAAACTATATATTGCTAGCAAAATTAAATGTTCATAGCAAAGCATCATGATTAGGACTTAATTAGGAGTTCATGTACAGATTGAAAAATCTTCTGCTTAAGGCTCTGAAGTTAAATGGTCTCTTCATTGCCCAAGCGCTTCCTTGTACTTAGTTGAAAGATGAAGAGAAGGAGAGGAGGGTGACATCTCCTATATATTGCTAGCGAAATTAACATCTCTCTATAGCAGAACAAACAGCCGAGTCAGCCAGTGGTGCTTCTGCGGCTTGGCAATAAATTCTTACATCTTAATCCAGATTATAGGAACAATGGCCTGGTTGCTTTAAAATGCTTTTATTGAAGGAATATTACTATGCATTTTTTGTTTCTCAATTTTCACTTTTGGTCATTTCCGGTTTGGCAATCTCTTTAATTATTCCAAAGTCGCATTCCATTGCAGTTATTTGGTACCTGGTCTTGGAGCAAAGCCATCCATTTCTCACCCTGTTGCAAGGTAAAAGTAAAATCTTAAACAGATTGCTATACCCTTTTACCTTTCGTAAAGCTTAGACGAATCGGGAACTAGCTAGAACAGTTTAATTCACATTATGTGTCACATTGATTAAAACTATTCTTAATACTTGAATTCTATTTTAAGCAATCAGTTTCGCTTTACTTGGAACAATGCTATGCTTTCTGTCGGTCGCGTACGTAAAACGCTTTGCAGAATGAGATTATAGCTCTAGAATGAAGGGCTTTCTTTGTTTCTTTAAGGACTTACTATTCACTGCATTAATCTAGCACTTTCCCTCACCAAACTCACCAAGTTACCTTGGATTCCTATGCGTACATTTTCTCTGGTTGCTTGAGCTTCGCAAGACTCTTAAAGATATATAGCTTCTTGGGTTGTCTCCCTTACCTGAATTAGTCATAAATTATGAACTGTGCCTTTGTGATATTGACGCAAACAGGTGCAAGTTCTTGTTATCTATTATTTATCAAACCCCATTGAGGTAAGTAATTAAGCTACTCTTCTCTTTTGTATTTTCATTGGGAAATTTTGACAGGCACCATGGCTAGAATAGTGCCTGTGAGGCCTATTTCTGTAGGATTTTGTTGCATAGTATGATTTCAAAATGCTCAAAATGAATCTTGGTTTTTGCACATCCTGTTCTACCTAGGGCTCCCTTGTTGGCATATCCAAGACTAACACTTTGTTGGTTTTCAATTCAAAGGGCTCCTTGGCTCCGTTGGTTTGCCGGGTGGAATGTGGTGAGATCCACTAAATGTACTGGTACCGGGTTGCTCTCTTGTAAGATTAGGAAGAAAAAGGAAAATGCTAAGTTGGATGTCGCTTTGATCATCTTCTCCCTATTAACTAATGTGGGATCACTATAGTAGTACAGATATGCTTGTTAGATGGCATCAATTGCTATGTCACGTAGCATGACTAGCTATTTGTGATAACATGACAATGTAACATTGACTGCCACATTAGTTAACACCATAGGGGGAGATGGTCAAATAGCCATTCTGTACGTTTAATAGAATTTTGTAATAAACTTGTAGAAATTGAACATTGATAAGTTGTCATTGCAGGGTCTACTAAGTTCCTCTAGGTTCGAGTTTATTGATGGAAAATAACAATTGCTCTGAGTGCCGGTTACGAGCCTCCAAAGACCATGTTTCAGTCGAAATTGGAGACGATCCAATCGGTGGTCTCGTGTCTTCTATCAAAGAAAGGATTGAAAACACTTCTTCTTTGCATTGTATCTGTAGAGTTCCCGAGACACCTCGCATGGAAAATGAGAAGGCATATGGCCCTGAAATAGTCTCAATCGGCCCTTTTCACCACGGTGAGCCATCTTTGAAAGAGATGGAAGATCACAAGTGGCGATACTTGTACACACTACTCAGTCGAAAACCAAGCCTGGAAAATGGCAGCAACCTAGAAACGAGATTGGACAAATGTGTAAAATCACTAATAGAGTTGGAACACAGAGCGCGCAGATGCTACGGGGAGGATATCAATCTCACAAGCGATGCATTTGTGGAAATGATGTTACTTGATGGTTGCTTCATAATTGAACTCTTCCTTAAATATGCTATCAAGGGTTTGAGACGCCGAGACGATCCTATCTTTAGCATAACTGGGAAGTTCTTCAATTTGAGACTTAACTTGATATTGCTTGAAAACCAAATACCCTTGTTTGTTCTTCAGCAGCTGTTCGATATTGTGCCACTCCCCGGACAATGCAGTCAGTCTCTCTCCGAGCTCGCCTTCCAATTCTTCAAAAATCTGATCCCAGGAAATAAGGAAGTTTTTCAAGAGAAGTTTAACCAAGAAGGCAACCATCTGCTAGACTTAATCCATAACTGCTTGCTCCCAACATATCAAAAAGTGCTACCGAAGAAAGTTGGATCGAAGAAACGCTTGGATTGCGCGACAAAGCTTCATGAAGCACGAATAAGCTTCAGAAGAGCTAGGAGGGAAAGCTTATTAGATATAAAGTTTGTCAATGGAGTCATCGAGATCCCACCATTGAAAATTCATCATTACACAGAGACTCTCTTGAGAAACTTGATTGCATTGGAACAATGTTACAGTGCTAATTGTACGCCGCACATTACATCTTATGCCTTCATCATGAAAAGCCTCGTCTGCTCTGAGAAAGACGTTAGATTGCTTCATCGAAAGCAGATTCTTACTAATAGCTTGGACAGCGAGAATGAGGATTCTGAAATGTTCAAGAAGCTTTGCAAGGACGAGGATTTGAACAACTTTTTCTATGAAGGGCTTGTCGAACAGGTAAGTGAATATAAAAGAAGTAGTTGGCCATTGTATGTGTGCTGGCAGAAACTGATGCCAAAGTATCAGGATCAGGCTCCCCCGGCCCTGTCACCTATGGTGATTTTTGTTGCCATTTTGCTGCTTGTTCTCATCTTAGTAGGGACTTTGTTTTCTGTATTATCATTCTCTCTCCACCGTTTTTAGGAAAGGAGAGCACCTCAATTCGATTTGCATTCTTTGGGTTGCCTTTGGTTATTAAGAAATTTATGAAAAAGAATTGAAATGTAGGAAAGTAAGATTGGTTTTTCACCACATATTAATTAAACACTTGATCTACCCTTTTAGTAAGGAACTTATGTAAGTTTTCACCACATATTTTGCGTTAAGAAAATTCCATTCGACCTCCCTTTTTAGCCTCCCTTTCCGTTCTCTCTGGTGTCTCTGACCAACTTGGAACAGGTATTTCAATAAACTAACCATTGGATTTGATATTCCACTTATACTTAATATGAATGCAAAAAATTGCATTGATCCAACAGTCATTTTTTGCAATTTAAAAAAAAAAATTGTAAGAAACAATAAAAAAATTGTGAAAAACTGTCACAATGTATTTTTGGAAAAAACGACCATTGGATCAATGTGGTTTTTTTGCATTCATGATACGTATAAATGGAGCATCAAATCTAACGGTCGGTTTTTCAAAATAATTGTTCCAAGTTGGTCAAATATATAAGGGAAGATAAAAATGGAGAACGAAAAAGAAGGACAAATAGAATTATTACTTACGTAATGGTTGGGGTTGCATGATAGTGGGGATTGGAGGGTTTAATTCCAACCTTTTTCTTTATTTATATATTTATTTTTTAAAGAAAAAGAAACACAGCCTAAATTACAAACAATGTTAAAATGTTTTTATTATTATTATTATTTTTGGCCAAGATGATATGATGGTTAACCAAATGTAAATATAATATGAAAATTTAGATATATGAAAAAAGTATATAGACGGAAATCAAAATAGAATTTTGAGGAGATAATTTGTAAATGTGATTTTAAATAAAACTAATATAAATGGGAACCAAGTCTATTTCTCAACAAAATTTGGGTCCAAACTAAAGTCCAAAATTTAATCCTATGCGGTTTTGAGTAGACCGGTGTATCTTTGCTCGGTAGAAAAGGTGCACGGGTTATGGGGCAAAAAGGAAATTCCTATAAAAAAGGGTATCTTTACAAATAAGGAGATTAAACAGACTTGGAAGGAAATGAAGAATAATTTGCTTGCTTTGTCTCTATTATTCAAAATTACACGCGAATCTTTTAAATAATAAATACCCACTTGCTCCACAGTCTCTGCCACTAAGTCCGCGGACAAATTTTCAAATTTCATCTTGTCAATGATACAAAGCATGTGCCACTCCCTTTTCCTTTAAAACTGTCGATTTCGTAGATATCAACTCAATCATACAATCCCGACCCTTGATCAGCTTTGTAAGAATGTTCCAGGACCCTGTCATTCCGTCAACATTACCATAGGCCATATGAACTGGCATTGCAGTTGCGTCCAGCGTCCCATAATTTCTCATATAATTTTGTTCTTGACTCGCCGAACCATTCAAATTTGGAAATAATTATATTTTTTTTATTATGATTAAAAACAAATTAATTATCATGTCAAAGGTCAGATGCGACCCAAATCTTAGTTTAGTTTTCTCATTTGACCTCAAACCACTTTGATGTGACATATAAATGTATAATATATTTAGAGATGCATTTTAGTTTGATTTGGGTTGGTTTAGTCCCGATTTAGAACTAAAATAATTAAGGATTGATTATTATTTCCTTAATAAAAAAATCAAACACTAAACCAATCCAACCTTGCAAATGAAATTTCAGTTGGTGCGGTTTGTAGAAAATATTTTTATTAAATTTTAATTATAATAAGATATAAAAATTTACTACATTAAAAAAAATTTAGATAACGAAATTAATATAACATATAAATATAAATCAATAACCTTTTTTAATAATAAATTCATTTCTAGTATCCAGAAGCAATGAGATTATTGAAAAAGTTAATGTTCAGCATTAAATTCGTTTCAACTACATAGAACCAATTTGAACATTGGAAAAGTTAATGTCCACATTGGTTTATAACTTTTTCATACAAATTAATGTTCTACTATATATACGATTGGTTCTCAGACTGATTTAATTTAGGCACCGTTTGGATTTACTTTTTATAAGTATTTATTTATTTATTTTTAATTTTGCAATATTTAATTTCTTAGTAAAAAATAGAATTAATTTTTGATTTTTTGCTTTTTTCAAATTAGCAACGTATGATTTTTTAACAAAAAAGTAAATAAAAAATAATGTTTGATTTTTTGTAAAAATCAAATATTGCTAATTTTAGAAAAGCAAAAAAGTAAAAAAGTAAAAGAAAAAAAATATTAAAACAAAATAAAAGATAATGTTTGATTTTTTTTATAAAAATCAAATATTACTAATTTTAAAAAAGCAAAAAATAAAAAAGTACTTTTAAAAAGTTCAACCAAACGGTGCATTACTTAATCCTTAAATCAAAAAATGCTTCAAATAAGGTCGGTTGTCAAATTCCCTAATTCAGAATCAAACAAAACCTTCTGAAAAATTGTATCAAACCATTTAAACAAAATTGGGTTGGTTTAATTCTCAAATTGCAGCAAAACCAACGTACTTACACACTTAATATATAAACAAGAAATATGGCATAAATGTGATACCAATAGTAGTACAAGATGTAATGGTAAGAAGGTAGATGGTGGATGCAATTTAGCAATCTAGCACTTATAGTACATCAAAGAAGGTTTGGATCTCAATTCCTATTGAGGTGTGGAGGGCAATATAATAATGGTAGGATGGGAGTATTAAGGAGAGCAATGAAGTAACCACAACATGAGTTAAGGGCCTGTTTGGCATTCGAAGAGTTTGGGCCAAAACCAACTTCTATTAATCGTTCATACCAAAATTGATTTCTATATGAACTGATCTTAGTTTATAGGTGTTTGTCAACAACTAAACTATTTTTTTTCCAATAAAAAACTTAACCATAAATCTCAAATTCCTAACAAATAAAAAATTCTCTAATTTTAAAATAAAATTATAAATCAAAATCCTAGCCTTCAAGTCATTATTATCAACTCAAAAATTCTCGTTGAAATTTTCCAGATCAAAACCCTAATTCTACAAATTTGTTTATTTTCCTTGAAAGAAGAGTTCTCTTCCCCCCTTTCTCTCTCCTTGTTTCCATATCCTCCATTATCATCTTTCTTTTTATTCTTTTTGCTAATAAGAGAGGTGAGGGCTGTAGATACGTAAAGAAAGAGGCATAGAGACGAGGGATACAGAATAAATCTCATTGTATTTCTTCTTATTCTTCACCTCCATTATCTATTTTTGTTGCAGCTTTTTCTTCTAGGATGAGGGATGGAGTATATCTTTATAGATGGGTGTGTGTGGAGATGAGAGGTAGAGAGAGAGAGTAGATATTTGCAGTTGTGAATGAGATGTGTGTGTGTAGATCCAGATGACAGCGGTAGAGAGTTGACGGTGAGCAGCTTTTTTCGTACACATGAGGGATCTTTTTTTTTAGGTGGTTTTTACCAAAACAAAAGAATACTTGGAACAACCTTATTTGGTTTTTTAGCTAATTTTAAAACAATTTAAAATCAGATAAGGTACTTACCAAAAACAGTTTATAATTAGGGAAAATGATCAAAAGGAAGTTGTTTATTTTATCCATATTGATGGATGTTTTTTATTTAAAGTATATGCTAAATTTGATATGGATATGGTTAGTTTTTTTTGAATTTGAATTACGATTTAAGATATTATGGATTTACCAAAACTAGGTTGAGCAATTTTACCCATAGCCCATGTCAACCGGAGTTCACTCCCACCACCACCGTCCCACCGCTGGAGTTACCCATTTCATCTCGTGAGTCAAATTCTAGTGATTGTCTTCCCTGGTTTCAACCCCACCAGATTTCCCTTTTGCCACAAATCCAAGTCGTTGCCTTCTTTTCAAAACTCAGTTTAATTTTTTCTTTCCGTGTACCCAAGTTGCCATTCCTCCAACCTCTCCGGCTTCTCCAGCATGATATCAGATCAGGTAAATCTCCACCTCTACACCTTCTATTTTTCTCTTTTAATTCTCTGCTCCCAAAGCCTCGGAGATTAAATTTCATTTCTTTACGTCAGTCATCATCATCTCTGCTCCCAAAGTCTCGAAATATCTCATGTACAGATGTATACGTCATATATAAATGTATACATTATTTATACATGAATACATGTTTTAGATGAAATTCTGTTAAATACTATTCATGAGGATAATTATTTTTGAATTTGAGATGAAAAACTGAGAAAGCAAACCACATATACATTATTTTATTTTATTTTTGTTTTGTTTTTTAAATATGAAGAAAGCCTCAAAAAAATAAAATAAAAATAAAAATAAAAACAAAAATAAAAACAAGAACCCTAAGACAAAATTCATGTTCTTTAATCTCTGCCAAATGCTATTCATGGGGATAAATATTATTGAATTTCAAATGGAATTATGAGAAAGCGAATAATGTATACATGATATACTTGCGAACAATGTATTTAGAATACGTCTTGTATACATGTATACATCATTTATACATGAGATATTTGATAGTTGAAGTCAAATCACTATTAATGTATACATAGACAAATTGGCAGATACATAGGCCTATACCAATAGGTCCCTCATAATATAGCATATACATGGTATATATACATATTAACATGTATGTATTTGGACTGTATACATAGAAACTCAATATCAGAAATTAAGTTTGAAATGTATACATAGAAACATAATTTTATATTATAGTAGTTAACATATATGTATGTATTTCCAAAATCTGTTAAATGTATACATGAAACTTGTCTTTAAGATTTTTTTGTATATTTATATTCATGTTTATTTTTTTATATATTTGAAACTATAAACATTTATTTACTTTCTTTTTTTTAAAAAAAAGATTTTACTATCTAGAAATCTTGTATCAAATAGAAAAATCAAAATTTGAAATTTCAAAATTGATGAATTAGCGGCGAGATTTTAGGAATTTAGATAACCATAAATATGGAATAAATCCATATTTGACCATTTTTCAAATTTTGAATTCTTAATTAGGGGCAAAATCGTCATTTAAAATAAATATTTGAATCATTTTTATTACTATATTTAATTCAGGACTTTTTGGTAAAGCCATCTTATTTCAGGATCCTATTGGTATAAACCCCTTATAATTATTAGACCAATTATATCCTCAGTAGACCTGATTTTGGGGATTACCAAACACCCCCTAAAAGTAGCATAGTGATTTATGGCGATGGTTTGGGTAGAATTTGAAAATAAATAGTGATAACAATAATGACAACACTGATAGGAGCTGAGTTAAAATATATTATTTTTTAAAATCTAATATTATAATGAAAAATACTATTTTAACCACCAATGATATTATACTTAAGTTTATTTAAAAATTATTTGTTGGGTTAATTTAAAGGGAATATAACCCATAACCCCCTAGCGTAGTGGTAGTAGACCCAAAATCCATTCCTAAAAAGTCAAAATTTTATATTTACCTATCTAATAAGATCTGACATATATACCTCAATTAATTACTAGAAATTCAAAAATTTTACCATTTTTAGTTTGGGACGAAAATGGTTAGGATAAGCTCCAACCGAATTTCTAGGCGGCAGAGAAAGGATTATATCCCTGTTACGAGAGTTGTGCAAAAGCACATTTCTACAGCAGCAAGAAGTGGTCTCCGACCTCAATGGAAAGTGGAAGAGTCAGTGAAAAATCATCGGGGCGAGAAGAAATTGCAGCCGACGACAAATCCCCTAAAATAAACGTGTCAAAATGGACGGTTCCATTTACTTCGCTACCTTGCAACCCCACCAAATCCTAGTTCCCAGCTTAATCACGAGCAGTGGAGCAATAGTAGACTATTGTTGTTTGGGATCCAAATGTATAAACGCAACTAACTTGTTCTACGTGCTTACCTTGCAGATACTAATCCTCCATAACCCCAAAATAGCACTTGAGATGTTCGATGAAATGCCCAAGTGAAAGAGCACATTGCAACATGTCAAATAAGTAAAATTACTGTTCTTTCTATATTATATTTATAGGTAAATTTACTTATTTATTTAAATACATATAAATAGGTAAATTTAATTATTTCCAAATAAGTTTACTTATTTCTAGTTAATATATAGGTAAATTTACTTATTTCCAAATACATTTATTTATTTTTAGTTTAGATATATAGGTAAATTTACTTATTTGTTTAAAGACATATAAATAGGTAAATTTACTTATTTCCAAATAAGTTTACTTATTTCTAGTTAATAAATATAGGTAAATTTTCATACTTCCAAATACATTTATTTATTTATAGTTTATATAAATAGGTAAATTTGCTTATTTATTTAAAGACATATAAATTTATATTTGCAACGTGTGGGTTTGCTATCAAAAAGTCAAAAAATGAGAACTAAAATATATTTAAAAAAAAAGTATATAAAAAAAAGGATAAATAGAGGGAAATCATACATTGTGAAAGAAAAAAGTGAAATAAAATTACTATTTTTTCTAGATTATATTTATAGGTAAATTTACTTATTTATTTAAATACATATAAATAGGTAAATTTAATTATTTCCAAATACGTTTACTTATTTCTAGTTAATATATATAGGTAAATTTACTTATTTCCAAATACGTTTATTTATTTGTAGTTTATATATATAGGTAAATTTACTTATTTGTTTAAAGACGTATAAATAGGTAAATTTACTTATTTTCAAATAAGTTTACTTATTTCTAGTTAATAAATATAGGTAAATTTACTTACTTCCAAATACATTTATTTATTTCTAGTTTATATAAATAGGTATATTTACTTATTTATTTAAAGCAATAAACGGATATATCACAATTAAAAATCAATATTTGAATTGAATTAAATTTCGAAAGCTTACCATAATGTCAGCAAAATAGTTACACTATTTAAAAGGTAATAAAATTCTTCATAAAAATAATAAAAAAGGTAAATCTGTCATTAAATAATTAAAGTTGACTTTAGAAAATCTTGGAGGGGATTATGGGTAAACATTATAGTGTTCTGGACCTACTAGTATGGAATTCAATATTTAAGGGGGTCTGAATAATTTTCCCTAATTTAAAAAAGGATAAGGTTTTGCTTTCTTATTAGAAGCAAGGGTAAAGGGGAAAACCAAATGCAGTCATGTTGGGAGAAGTAGAAATAAGAAAATTATAAGGGCGTTATTGCAATGAGCAAAGAAATAGGGGCTTCATATTAGAAGCAAGGGTAAAGGGGAAAACCAAATGCAGTCATGTTGGGAGAATTAGAAATAAAAAAATTAGAAGGGCGTTATTGCAATGAGCAAAGAAATAGGGGCTTCATCGCAAGGAAACACCCCTTTCCATACGTTTTCACAGAGCGGGGCCCACATGCCACACAATAAAGTATAAACAAACAAAACAAATCATTTCCCAATTTGAGATCATTTTTGGTGCGTTCGATTCTCTCACTATTCTGAAGAAAAAGTATGCATTAGTGTCGCAACAACATTTCCCCACGTATCCACCGTCGGATAAGCATCAGAAGTCTTCGTTTGCATCCAACAGTTCACAGGTCTCAAAAGCGTACTCCGCCGAAGCAACACAACGCCACACATATCTATATTCCTGTGCTGTCGTCCTCCTCATTAGGATAGATAGATAGAGCTATCGTGTTTTTGTGTTTTCCCTCACGGACCTTGGCCTCTGAAGTTCTGGTTTTCTTCAGATTTTCCGATTACACAGACAGATCAGAATCAAGAGCATACACATATATATAGAGAGAGAAGGAGAGAGACTGAGATGGAAGGAGATAGGAGAGTGGGGGTGGCGGTTGATTTCTCAGCATGTAGCAAGAAAGCCCTGAACTGGGCGGTGGACAACGTGGTCAGAAACGGGGATCATCTGATCCTTGTTACCATACGACCTGAAGGCAATTACGAGGAGGGCGAGATGCAGCTCTGGGGGGCCACCGGTTCTCGTATGATTCTTTCTTCTCCCTTTGTTTCTTTGTTTTCTATCTAAAATTCCTATTTACCTTTTTTTTTTTTTAATTTATTTATTTAAACGGACTTTTTTCTGGTTTTAAGATCTGTACATGTCTGTTTGGGATTTTCTTTGTACTCCTTTTGTCGTTTATTTAGTTTCAATTTTGGGGCTCTATTTTTTTTCTCTCGCATGCATGCCTGTTAATGTTTACGTAATTCAATTTATATCCGGTTCGACTCAGCTTTTGTAATAATCAGAGGGGTAAAATGGTATATTTTGAATTTCCTTATGAACAGCTCCACAAGGTAGTAGTATTACTCTGTTTTTTTGCTAAATGTACAGGTAAATTTATATGATTCTCTGTTTGGTGTTTGGGAAAAATTTATCCTGGAAATGATTCTCTTTTTGCTTATTAATCACATCTTGTAGGAATTAGACTTGCGATTTAAAATCATGATGACACAAATCCTCGTCCAGCAGCATGATCTCATTTCTTTTCCTGATTTCGTTTTCCATAGAGAAAAATGTTGTCTAGTAAGGTTTTTAATAGCACTTAGAAAGTGACCAACGGACAAAAATCACGAATTTTTAATACAATGTTGTGTCCACCATCTTCAATGGCTGTTTGTTGTATACTTAGGAGCTGTTTGGAAATTCTGAAATTTGGATCAAACTAGGTCTTCATGTCTGCTGAACAATTCCTTATTGATTTTGTTTTGGCAGCTTTAATTCCTTTAAGTGAGTTCCGTGACCCTATGGTCATGAAGAAGTATGGAATTAAGCCAGACCCAGAAACCCTGGAAATCGTCGATTCCGCTGATAGGCAGAAAGAGGTAAATATTCTTCCTTGGATTTATGATCTTGAATTTCCTTAAAAACATGAAGTTCTCACTTAAAGTTAACCTTGTGAGTGTGAGCAGATTGTGGTGCTCTTGAAGATCTACTGGGGAGATCCTCGTGAGAAAATATGTGAAGCAATTGACAACATTCCTTTGAGCTGCCTTGTTATAGGAAACAGAGGGCTTGGCAAGATCAAGAGGTGAACATTCATCAAACCTACTTTTGTTTTTTAATTAAATTTCTTGCTTTCTTATGTAGAATCAATGTAGCGTTTGAGTTGTATTTGTTTTTGGATTTTCTGTTTTGCCAAGGAATTATCTTTACACCCAAAATTAGCAGGCTTAGGATATATCTATTTAGATCCAAGTCATTTCCTGGGATCCCAACCAAATAACCAATTGAAAAAACAAAACTTCTCTGACTTAAATGTGGTTTCAACTAACTATTTTTTTTTCTCCAAATGATAGAAACCTACTCTTGCCCCAACCCTCTCGTACTAACAAATGGAAATCGATGCACTTCCATCTGCTCAAATCCAAGTTCTTATCCTGAAATTTGAGAATACATGCCATTAGACCAACAAGCCATCGACAACTGACTACCTTGTTGAAAAAGCTCATGTTGACTTTCTTGAGTCCATATGTTACCACTTACTAGCTAAGAGCTTTTTTCAATGATACTTCTTTGTGTGTGTGTGCGCGTGTGCGCCCATGCGTGGGGAAATAAACAATTAGTCTCTTTTGAAAAATTGGATCAACATTTTCTCTACTGTCTGTGTTGCCAGTGTTGGGTGTAATAGGAAGAACATGAATTGCCATGTTAGTGTTGTTTTCATGGCCACTGATTTCTATAAAAACAGACCTCACTAATGGACTCTAATGTACATTAATTGAGGATTTGAGGTCCATAATTATGGTCTCATGGACTATATTACTTTTTGGGATTGATTGTTTTTGGTTTTGTTTGTTTATATTTTTTTTGCAGGGCAATAATGGGCAGTGTTAGCAACTATGTGGTGAATAATGGTTCCTGTCCTGTGACTGTAGTGAAGAATGTAGAGAATGAAGGCTAGTTCCTTTTCGAAGTCTCTGGAAATAAGTGGGATGCACTTTCTGGTTGAGTTGGGTTTCCCCTTCCTTTTGTGGGACTTCTAGTTCACATGGGGTGTAGAATTGTTTTATGTCAAATAAACTTGCTGTTTGTAACTTTATGTTGAAGTTGGATGATATTATCAGTCAGTGTATATATTGATGGAATCTGTGTGTGTTTTGTCAGCTAAACTCATTGCCCATGGTTTATTCTTCCCGTGTATTTTCGGGCTTATGAGGAATAAATTTTGTTTATGAACTTTTGAATTACTAAGAAGCAATTGGAGTTTTCTTAGGGCTTGTCTGTTTGTCCTATGTGAATTGAATCATTGCATTTTGTTTTGTATGTATAATTTTGTGAACAAATTTATCATCGTGACTGTATGAGAGAATGAATTTGTACTTTCAATATGCCTCCGGATCCTCTGCTAGCATATTCTCTACTTGCATTTACTATCAATTCAATCAGATTGCAACACGTCATTAGAAGCAAGATCCACCGGCTAGAAATAAATGCAACATCGAAACGACGCAAGGAAGAGCCATTTTGATGCACAGCACAACGTTAAATGCCGTTTCTTCTTATTTTTATTTTTTTATGCCTCAAAAATTTTAAAAATCCAATCCAACTGTCTGCAACATCTTTCCTCTCTCCCCAACGTTCTATGATGAAGCTGCCGCTTGGATTGCCAAGCAACTGAACCATAAAATGGCTGAGAAACCCATAACAAAGTAAATCAGGTTGGTGCTCTTGGATCATGAAACTGGATATGGGTCATGATATTGGAATGCCAATCAACATCAATTGCAATCTCCCATTCCTGTATTATTGCCTCTCTTTCCCAAGATTGATGATTCTTTAATAAAGGGTTTGAATCCAAGAAACACTTGGTGAGGAACAACAGAGGATGGAGTTACAGGGGCTGACAGAGGCTTGAACCATAAGTAGCTCACCGTACCAGTTCGTTCTCCGGTGAAGATGATGTCCTTCTCCTCCGGTGATGATGGTTTCTTCTCTCCGATCCATTCGTGCGAGAGCGAATTTCGGGGTTAATATTCAAGAAGTATGCATATCGGGTTTGGACGGAGATGTAGCCGGTGCTAACTTCGATGGCGATATGGCTGAAGCTTCGTCGGCAATGGGCTCCTCTAGGAGAGAGAGATGTACGTTTTGGGGGTTTTGGTGATACGGCTGAAGCTTCATTGTACCAGTTCTTTTTTTTTTGGATAAGCACTGTACCAGTTCTTATCCTTCTTTTCTTTTTTTTTTTTTCAAAAAAAAATAAAAATGGAATGTGGGTGAGGATGAGGATAAATGGCGTTAACACCAGTCCATGCATCAAAACATGGGCCAAAATGTCGTTTTGATATGCTTGCATTATCATCCGTTCGATTCTTGCTTCTAGTGACGTGTTGTAATCTGGTTGAATTGCTAGTAAATACAAGCATAGAACATGCTAGCAGAGGATCTGGACGCTTTCAATACCATGTAAATTATAATGGAGTCATTCAGACAACATACAGACCATTACAGTTCCTTTTGCAAATGGGTTAAATATGTAATTGGGGTTTATGAATGACTTTAACCGAACTTTGTTTCTTGTAACAGATCCACCTTGTGCTCCATCCATTTGGTTTTTGAGAAAAGGGATCCACATATGTTGCCTTTAGAAGGATAGCACTTGATCAGTTATCGACACAAGTCACACAACCCACCTCCTCCCTTTTTTAATTATTTTTATTTTTAGTTTTATTTGTTCCTTTCAATATTTTTCCCAAAGATGGATTTTCTTCTTAAATAAGGGAAAATGATGCCCTTTTGACATTTTTCCCTTGAAAATAATGTTTTACATTGCGATGAGCATGGATTATGAAGGCTTACTGCATTCGATCAGAAGGTTTCTAATGAAAATTAAGGCATATGAAATGGATGCCGCATATGGATATTAAATCAAATAATTGAAAATGATTAGAATCTTAAGCTTTGGCTCGATGATTCACGTCTCTTTCTTAATAGACTGAGGTTCTGAGTTTTGTGTTTTATTTCTCATGGATCAGAATTGACCAATTTGTTATTCTCTTTCTCTATTAACAACTAGCCCTACTAATATATATCGCTCGGCTAAAAATGAGAAAAAAATGATTACGTTTTATATACTAGCTTGAGGAGCATAGGAGGATTTGAAATGGATTGAACTTATTTCTAAACGATTCTAACAAAGCAATATGACATCTTTTTCTTTAGGCTTAACTAGAAGCTTTTCTCATTTTGGGCATTGTGTTGTGGATTTTTTTAAAAATTTGTGTGCATTAGGTATGTTTAAACCCAAGTTCTTTGCTCAATAATACCCACAAGTTATCACTAATTAAATCATGACAACAATAATGTTTCTATGAATTTTATTAATTATAAGTAAAATAATTTATTATTTGAGTAATGAGTATTTTTACCAAATTTGCCTACTCATTGATATATATGGCATTCACTTTCTCTAATTTTAAACCAAAACCATACTCTACTTTTATATATGTAAATTATTAATTTGTCATTATGGTATTGATCAATAAAAGAAATAGGTAATTTTATTTGTTATGTCCAACATTTTTCTCATAGTATCGATTTAATTAGTTTGCATACGCTTATATATGTTATGTAAGTATGAAACTAATAGATAATTGTATGATACATATTTTGAAAAACTGACCGTTGGATTAAATATTATGCTTATGGATGTCATGCATACCAAAAATCACAATGATCCAATATAAAAATCTCAAAAGATATATCGGAAAACTGTGACTGCGCGCTACAAACAGTCACATATAGTTATTCTCGATGATATTTCTAAGAAACCGACCGTTGGATCATTGTAATTTTTGGCATGCGTGGCATACATAAGTATAGTATTTAATCCAACAATTTATTTTTCTAAATATGTATCGCACAATTATCTACTAGCTTCTTTCTTACATAAGTTTATGTAAACATTTGCCGACTTGATCATTCGTGTACGTTTTTTTCATCATATAGGACTTCTTTGAAAATTTTGAAAAATAATTTATTTGCCTCATTATATAGGACTAGCTTATTTGATATAAATTTTGAAAAATAATTTATATTTATTTTTTATTATTATTACTATTTTTTTGTATTTGTGGAATAATTCCTTGGATAACAGATGATTAAATGGCTAAGATGGGTAACTCTACCATGACCACGTGAAAGTGCATGGTT
>JAESVK010000778.1:1492270-1505624 GCA_017140935.1 Hamamelis virginiana
AATTTCCATTGTATCAACAAAATTCACGTCAAATGATTGGGGATTGGCGGCTGTAGCATTGCTGCAGATGCGACGGAGCAAAGTGGTGGAAGTATCATTGGTAGCTGAGGCGACGGCGGTGATGGTGGCAAGGAGAATTAAGGCTAAGAAAGCTGCTGGCACCATTTCGTGGAGGAGATTATGTGATACTTTGGAAGCTAATGTAATTTTGCCTTGGCGAGTTCATGGTTAAAACAGAAGTAATTGGAGAAGAATGATGCGTGTGCGGTTGCTAATGGTCAGAGTTTCTCCTCTTTGGACTTCTTTGTTTTTCTTTAGAGGTCAGTCTACGGCTAAATAAGTAAATTTGGAATACCCAAATTTAAAGTCGTGGCGATGGCTTGTATTAATACATATCCCATTAAATTTTTTTAATTTTATTTCATCATTTAATATAATAGTGGCAAGTTACTGATGTCATCGTTGATAAGGGCAAATATATATATATATATATATTTGAACATTAAGCTGCCATTTTCAGATTTTTTTGCCAAGCATTTACTGCTTGTCTAGAATGACTACAAATGGGACATTTAAATATGAACCGTGGAGTTGATCTAACGGTCAACTTTGATTTACCCATCTTTACAAGAGACGGCCGACCGCGGCTCATCATTATCTATATATATATATTGAAAGGATAGTATGTTTAAAAGGATCTTTAATTATATTAAGTATATGAGCATTTTAGCCATAATATTATAAAACCGTTTCTGTATATACGTGTTATGACATATTCAAACTTTCGATTTAATTAATTTTGGATGTGGGATGTAGTCAATATCCATTTCATATTAGTTAATGCTCAAAAAAACAAATTAGTTAATGATTCCATTAGAGAAATAGAATTTGGGACCTGCAAGTACCAAAATAAATTGTTCAATTATTGAAATTAGTCATTTATATATTTTAATAAAAAGAAAATTAATAAACCTTTGCTCTTTGGTAAGTAGCAACCTTTTTATCATTTTAATTTGGTTGAGGGTTCTTCCTACTTTTTTTATAAGTACTAATCGGAAGCAATAACTATTAGCTTTATAGTTGTTGAACTACCAACCATGTTGGAATATTTTAAACATTGAGAAATCAAGTTTAGTCTATTTTATTATTGTAATCTAATTTTTAAAATAATTAAAAAAAAAATCAAATAATCGTAAGATTAAACTTTATCAAAATTATTTCAATTAATTAACTTTTTTTATTTGTCAAAACAATTTCAAATAGAGCACAAATTATAGCTTCATGGTTGGTAGTAGTGCAAGAAAAATAATGAGTTGTAATCCAGTAAGGTCATTTTCATGGGTAGACGGGATAAAGCAATAGAGAGGGGCCATATAGGCAAAAGGTCGGTCTGTGGTTTTAAATCAGAATGTACAGGTGCCTATGTCTCGATCTCATGCCACATTGCAACCAACCCCAGTCGGCAGTCGCCCATCTTTAAATGAGCTTCATCAATATCCGAACCATCCCTTAATCAGAAAAGGTGGGGCCAAGATTTTGTAAAGCAAAACCACCATTGAAACTAGCTGTTGTTTTTTCAACGTAAAAAGTTAATAAGTTGAAAATGAGCTTCATCAATATTGTTCAATAAGCTTTTATTTTGTTTAAACTTATTCAAACTTGTATAGATTAATATAACATATAAATATTTTTTCAGTTAATTTATTTAAAATATGCAACAGAAATTAGAGAAGGATTATTTTTCTTATGGAAGGATGTTGATTGTTGACTATATAGAAATAGAATGTGGGAATCACCAAGGCAATGATATGGAATGTGGACTTTTTGTTTTGGAGGAAGGAGTTCAAACCTCTCACGCTTCAGGTGCTACTATAGCTTACGGTGTTGAAGAAATCAAAAGCAGAAGCTCGTACTGCCTATTGGCTGCTGACTTTGGTTTTGAAAAAAAGCGTTGCTATAAGCCCCTATAATCAACGATCTACAAAGTATACGATGCCCTCGTGTAGAATTGTTTTTCAACCTCATTCACGCAAAGCGGCGGCTGTAGTCAATATCTTTTTCTTTTCTCAAGCCTTCAAAATGCACTCTTGTAGAATTGTTTTTCAACCTCATTCACGCAAAGTGGCTGTAGTCAATATCTTTTTCTTTTCTCAAGCATTCAAAATTTTCCAATAAAACCTGCTCGTATCCTGCACACTAGTTCAATGAGACATCACTACATTACATGAATATTCAAGGAATTTTTAACATTATGAATCAAGCAATTGATTTCAAAGACTGAAACACTACCATAAATGTCTCGGTACCTCAAATCCAAACAACAAACAAACTAATCATGCTGAAAATATGAACAGTTTGCATATTTATATTATTGTCACCCTAAGGTAAATGATGAGCGATGAAGCGATTATAATACATCATATATTGTTCACATTTGGACAAAAGCCTCACAGAACCATTTTATATATATGGTATTTTAAAATATCAAGCAGCATGAAGCATCATTACTGTATCTATGACCCGTCCATGAAAACAGCGCCATATCCACTAGCTTTCATAAACTTTTTCAGCAAAAGAACCACAATAGCAATGGTAAGCCCAACAGCAGCCCATGTGAACAAACGATCATCTGCTGGATTTTGAACCCTGCGTTCTGGCTTCTGCAGCAGCTGCTCACTCGAGACTCTAGCAGGAACCTGTCTTGGAACCGTCGGCCCTACAGGGCTGGAATTAGCATTTGCTGGAACCTCATGCGGTTCTTCAATGATTCTGTCTCCTACTCCTGGGTTTGGAAGCCCTTCCTCAGCAGCTATGGCATCAGCATTTTGAGGACTTGCCTGGGCTTCTTCACCCTCACTGTTGGTAGGGTGATCTTCTGGAGTTGAGGGGCTGAGTTGAGGAACTGGGGGTGCCTTGCTTAGCATATATTCATGAATCTGTTCAGCCCAAAGTTTTTTTAGCACGAGACTTTAAATGTTGTAAACCAACAAGGAACTGGAAAAGATTATTTTGGGTGAAAACAGACCTCATCGATTAGCTTCTGACGTTCAGGGGTCCCAAATCTTGGGGCTGCTTCACGAGATTTGATAGCTAGAGCACGCCTTTCTTCCTTCTTATAGTCTAGTGAGCCCAATGCGCCATTTGGGTTGGTGGGCATGAATGCAATTAGAGCTACCAAAGCAGTCCGAACTGCCACAAGCAATGGTACATTAGCCAGGTGTAAACTTTTGCCATCATAGTGAGAATTATAATACATGTGAAATTCATTTATCATTATAATAAAACAGACACACAACTGACAACAAACTCAGCTTAACATCATTAACAACTGTTTTGCAGCCGGAGGTCAGGACCCAGTATGCCTTTCAAGAGACTCGGTCCTAGTTTGTAACCTACACAGAAATTTTTTTGACTGTCATCTATCTACAGACCATACCTAATACATAGAGATTGTGTTTTGCTGTTTTTGCAGTGTGTGTTACGGTCCTAAGGAGCTTTCAAACCTCCAAAAGTTTTTTAATATGTGAAATGACTTTTTATCTTCTTTTGCATTTTGGTTTTTATTTTTTAGGAACCTCTTGCATTTTGCTTGATGGTTGGGAATTAAAGTCGCAGTTTGGCAAACAGTAGGTGGCTAGGTAGCGATGGGAAGTCTTTTGGTCTACTAATGTGGCAATGGGTAGTTGAGGATAGAGGGTGCCATGGGAATACTTTGGGGGTGCCAATAACAAAATTATGCACTTTATTACAGATACACAGTTCATATGTATATAAGGATTTGGGAAGCTTGGGGGGTGCCATGGCACCCCTTTACTAGGCTGTAGCTCTGCCCCTGGACTCAGCCCAGTGCTACAGGTCTATAAGTTGGGACCAAGCCCACCCAAAGCTCAGGTTAGGACAATTGAGCATCATGAACATAGCCAAGTCCTAATTATGATGAATTTAATTCGGATGTACAAGCCTAGAAAAGAATGGCATCGCTAAACCCTACCAGAAATTTAAACAACGCATGCATGTGTGAAATTACATAATGCAATTAGCAACACGCATCTCTAGTCAAAGCACTATTGCTAGAACTGTTTTCTTGCTTCCTTGGTGTTTCAAAGGAAATTCCCCAATAAACTGCATTAAGTGGTAGCAAAGCCAGCAGTTAATTAGGCAATCGAGCTTCCCTATCTAAATCACATCATATTAAATGTCCAGACATAATTCAAACATATCCAAAACGGGTCAAGAGGGATGAAATTTACCACTCCATGATGGCTGCCAGTGCTCAGGGTGATGATTTGATATGCTTAAGCATATCTTGGTTTGCGTTTCAAAACGACCATTTGGCTGAAACAAGATCCGTAAGCATGGATTAGCAAATCATAATATGGTGAAATTATAAAATAAAAAATAATAAGCTAGCCCAAATACAAAAAAATTCATAACCACTATCTCCCCAATGCACACACATAAATAATTAAACATGAATGCAAAACAGGTTCATATGAATATATGATAGAGCTTGCAAAGAAAATAAAATATTACAGTCAACAACATAAATGCAGGAGGCTTAAATGGATATTCCGCAGGCAACTGGATCCGTCCATGATAAATGCCTCCCTCGAACTCAGTATCACAAGGTCCCCTGATTGCAAATTGCCATTCAAATATATTCTCCTGACAACATAAATCAAACGCTTATAAAAACTGAGATAGAACAAAAGTATATAGCATGCATGTAAAAGATAAATTACTGATAAAATTTCCAAAATTATGCATGCTTATTCTCCATAATGGAATCTCCACACACTTGATAGAGCAAAACCACCTAAAACAAAGAAATAAAGGAGAACACTCCAGTATTTAGGTTGAAGTAGACAATGTTAAAAGATAAAGGGAAAGAAAGAATTAAGTTTGCAAGACTGCTAACCTCACTCAAAATAGATTAAAACCCCTCTTGCAGAAAAAATGCATATACATATATTAAACACAATAACAAAACAGGGTGCTACAGAGAGTTACATATTTGGTTCAAAAAAAGAAAGAGAAAACATATCTATAGGAGAAGGGTAAGACAAGTTTCATATAATCAAGCTGTTAATGTAAGATGTTCATGTGACTAACATTATGCAAAGACAAACCAAGCAAAAGGCCCAAGTGCGCAATGCTAGCTCAGGAACATAAGCCAAATTTCAGCTAAATTAAACGAAAGAACATGAGAACAGCAGAGAATTTTAAAAGCTCTCCAACTCTCCCAAACTTCATCATCCAACTCAAGATAATAATTCACCCCTAGATTACCGCAATGTTGTGAATAATTCCACAAAAAAAATTATATCCCTAAGGCTCTGTTTGTTTTCAGTGGAAAATGAGAGCAGGTGAAGAAATGTGTTCATGGTACCGCCGGAGCTGGACAAAGCTGTTACATCATCAAGATTGGAAGATCACTAAACAATATATCTAAGAGTCTGCATTAAATGAGCTGATTGGAGCTGGTATGTCCAGCCTATATTTTTGGAAATATGATTATCAGATTCACTTTTCCCAACTACTAAACAGAGCCTAAAGTGTGATTATTACCAAGGATAAAAAAGGAAAAAAAAAAAAAAAAGGTAAAAATCGCTCCCTATTACACCATACAAGACCAATTCTCATAAATCATAGAATTGGTTAGCAGAATTTGTTTCAAGGGACATTTCCACAAATTCAATAAAAAAACTGCATACTATCATTAATTGAGTTGAGACCGAGCAATCAAAAACCCTAATGACACTTTCTAAGGTAAAATCAAGCCCTAATACTTTATAATTCTATGAATAATCTTATCATCCTTCACAAAAAACACTTCAACAAGCAAATATTAAGACTATATAACAGATCAAAAACAAATTTCTCCATTGAAATTGAAGAAGAGCAAGAGATCTTCGATTAGAGCCATCATTATATATATATATATATATATATATATATATATATATATATATATATTAAGGGAAAGAGTAGGGTTAGGGTTCAAAACCTCGAGAGGAAGGCTCATGAAATCATCGGAAGGATTGGATTGCATCTCCTTCCCCTCCTGTAGAATCCTCTTCACCGCTGGGTTCTTCAGATTGTACTTGTCTTCTGCCATGCTTGCGATTGATCAAACTGGACACCTGTAAATCTATATATACGTCTGAGAATCACCTCAGAGATGATAAGAATTCGTTTTTATATTGAAGAAGAGAGAGGGGGGCTTTACCTTTACTGGCGGTAGTGAGATTTGCGAGTTTGAGGCCGGACTCTGCGACTTGATATTGAATTGACACGTCAGATGTTGCACAAACTACCAATTGTCGCTAATTTATTGCCCACGATGGAGCTCTTTGTGCTCCAATTGGTTGTAGTGATCTAATATATTTTTTTTTTCTTGTTTTGTTTTATTTTAAGAACCAACACTAACTTTACCAACTAATGAAATTGAAAAATGTTAATGATGCCGTACTTCATCCCATCTGACGTGGTATTTATCATATCATAAAATTCTTCATTTTTATATCATATTTATTATTAATAAAGATGATATAAAAATAACATACCAGAAATGTATTTCTCTCTTATATTTCTCTCTCTCTCTTTCCCTTTCTTTCTCTGCCCCTTTCTCTACATTCACCATTAACAAACTGAATTCAAGAGGTGTTTCAACTTTCGTCGGAGGTGCTTCTAGCTTTCGTTGGAGTTTTTACTATCTTCATCGAAGGTATTTTGGCTTTTGTCGGAGGTACTTAAGCTTCTTCTTTCTCTCTCCCTTCTTTTATTTTTTTTTACTACGCTTATTAAAGAAAGACAATAAAAAAAAATTGATTGTGCTAATAAAAACACAGTAAAAATATTTGGTCTTCTTTTTTACTGTGCTAATAAGAAAAAAGACAGTGAAAAAAAAATAAAAAAAGAGTACAAATCCAAAAAACACTGAAAATAATACACTTAAAATGTTAAAAACACAGTAAAAATGAAAAGAAAACACAGATTTTTACTGTATCCAACATTTTCCTTGTTAGTCTTCTGTTTTTACTATCAGCCAATTAAAAAAAAAAAAACTGACAATGAAAAAGAAAAAAACTAGAGTAAAAATCCAATAAAACAGTGAAAATAAAAAAAAAAATAGTAAAAACTTAAAAACACATGAAAAAAACACACTATGAAAATGATTTTTATTGTGTCCAACATTTTCACTGTTGAACGGAAAATGGAAACATGAATTCCATGCAGGACACCTAGCACCACTCAAAAAAATTAGGATATCTATCTAGATATTAATATATAAAGGCAACACTGAAGTTTGGTGTCATCATATTTACTTTCCATAATTATGTACCCTTTATAAAAATAGTATTTACCATTATTTGAAAAGATATATTTATAAAAATAAAATGTTATATATGGAATTTTCATAAAACCCACATTTATAACTATTATTTTCCATTTCTCCCACTAACATTTTAGTAACTATTTTTTAAAATTCAAATTTTTATGTTCAATTAATTTTTTTTAAAAAAATTTAAATTATATTTTTTTCTTTACACACTCATCGCATGTGCTATGATTCCTGTATTAACATAGGGTGAAGTATTTTTTTTTCTTGTGATATTATTATTTGACTATGAGCAAGAATATGAGTAAAGAAAATACAAATCTCTACAATTTACTTTTTTTTTTTTTTTTGGTAATTGTTTGATTTATAAAAATGGCTCCATTATAGCCTCTCACATTTTTAAGTTATATCCTTGCAATGACATGAATAACCCTCATTTTGAAGCTTCTCACTCCATATTATTCATAATACTCTTTACCATAATTGTCATTGTATAAGATACTTAATTCCTTAAGTAAAAGCAGGATAAATATTTTCAAAAGCTGAATATCGGATTAGATTTTTTTTTTTTCTCTTATGTAAGTTATGCATGCAAAAAATCACAGTGATCTGACAATCAATTTCTAAAATACAGTGATTGTTGGATCACTGTAACCCTTAGCATGCATAATATTGTCACAAAATTTCACAGTCTATATTTATAAAAATAAAATTTTGTCTAGAGAGATTTTTTATAAACTTTTTCACATATATACTTGAATTATTTGATTTAACTTCAAAACATAATTTTTTATTATCATTATAAAAAACACATTTTTTTAGCCGATGGATAAAATGTTAAAAGTACAACATATTAATAGTTTAAAATAAAAATTGATCGTGCTCATTCCTTTATGTAAAGTAGAAATACATAGCTTCATTTACATAGACACACAGTTAAGACTGTGTTAACCTATACTACTACAAAAATGAACTTAGCTTATAATAAAGAATTTTGATATAATAACACTATAGATGTCATAATCAAACCAATCAATGAAATTCTTAAATGTGCAAATAACTTGGTATAGATTGTTAGTATCGACTAGGGTTACAAATGAACTAAATTATTTGTAAGCAGCTCGCAAAGAAGTTATATAAAGGCTCGTTTGAGTTTGTTTGTTTATTAAACAAGCTAAGCTCAAGCTGGGTTTAGGCTTCTTTAATATACAAATCAAGTAAAAATAGACTCAGACTCGGCTCGTATATATTTGTTACTAGGCTTGTGTTTAGAATATAAAATAGTTTACTATATAAGTTTGAATAAGCTCAATATATACATTTTTATTTTATTTTTAGCTTTTCCCTTTGATTTCTAATCTTGACCTAGTATATATAAGCTATTTTGCTTATCTTTATTAATTTTAAGTTTAATTTACTATAACCTAGGATGCAAATGAATCAAGCTGTTGGTGAACATTTCACGAACAAACTCAACAATAAATGAGCTAAGTTCAGCTTGAATTTAAATAATAAAACTTTTGACCAAGCTAAACCTAAACAGTCAAAAGTTGAGCTCGGCTCACTTACAACCCTGTTAAAATCTGATATAGGAAAGAAGCATTTCCCCACGTGATACATGCACATTTCGATACCGTCGTTGATTGATTACTGTAAAAACTAAAAATTAAAGACGTTAAGAAGGCAAACCGGGGACGATCCCAGCAGCACCCCGGCACCTCATCGGAGAAGGTTGGGATACACAGTCAAAACGATGTTAAACCTGTCGTTTTCAATGCTTTCTAGGCTTCTTGAAGAACAGCAGGCTGATATTTTCCCAAAATAAAAAAAGAAAAATAGAAGAAAGCAGGCTGCATTGTAACTTGTAAGCTTCTGGGTTATTTCCTTTGGCTAACTTTTCATATATTAAATCTTCTTCATCTGTCTTTAAGCGAGACATGCCTCTTTAATATATATTCCTATTGTTTGTTTACATGATATTATATCTTCTTCATTTGAAGACATTCCTCTTTTATATATATATATATGTGTGTGTGTGTACGCGGCTCATCGTATTTGGGGGCCTTTGGCAAAAACTCTGCTAAGTGAGCCTTTGTGATGAGGCGGAAGTTATAAACAAGGGAATCGTCTACGCGAATCCTTGAAACCTCGAAGAACACAAGGAAAAGAGAAACGATCTCAAGCAATCTTAAAAATATATTCAAAAGTTATCTGACCCTTAGGTCTACAGCCCTATTTATAACAAACTACTCCTTTTGAAATAAGAAACATAAACATAAGGAAACTCTAATAATAAAGAAACTAATTAGAAACAACTTAGGAAACTAACTAGATAAGAAGGAACTTCTAAAACAGTCAAAATCGGACAGAATCTCGAAGTTGGATCGATCCAAGGTAGATCTGGATCGATCCACACATAAAAACTCGGAATCACCGTTGAAGTTGGATCGATCCAACATAGACCTGGATCTATCTAAATTAATAAAATCCCCAAGACAGAATGCATGTTATCGGTGGATCAATCCAATCTAAGCCTGGATCGATCCAATCTAAGCCTGGATCGATCCAAGTGCAGAAACTCTTGTTCTCTCCTTCTTTGCTTGCTTTTTGCCAATTTGTTCCATAAATCGATCCGCCATTTGATCTACATCAGTCTCCTCCACTTGAGAAAAACTCGACCTCGAGTTCAAGTTCGGATATAATGGCGCTTCCTCATGATATTCATACAAATCCGAAACATTGAAGGATTTTGAAATCTTCATATCCTCGGGCAAATCAATGACATAAGCATTGTCGTTCAGCTTCTTAAGAACCTTGTAAGGACCATATTTCTTCGGTTTAAGCTTAGCATATGTACCTACAGGAAATCTTTCACGGCGCAAGAACACCATAACCAAATCCCCTTCATTGAATATCTTCATTCTCCGATGCTTGTCAACACTAGCCTTTATCTTGGCATTGTTTTCCTCCAAATTCTTCTTTACCTCCTCTTGTACTTCTTGAGCTTGTCTAACCATAACTTCAGCGGGTATGCTCACACCTGGACCCTTAGGTAGTTTCACCAAATCAACTGCATGCCTTGGTGGAGTCACATATATAAGAGAAAAAGGCTATCTCCCAATAGAATTATGGACGGCACTGTTATAAGCAAATTCACATTGTGGCAGAGCATGATCCCATTGCTTAGGCCTATCTCCACAAACACAACGAATTAAGTTTCCTAAAGTTCTATTAGTTACCTCCGTTTGTCCATCCGTTTGAGGGTGTGCCGTGGTGCTCCGATTAAGAGAAGTGTCAAACATCCTCCACAAAGTAATCCAAAAATGGCTTAGGAATTTAATGTCTCGATCGGAAGTGATAGACGTGGGTACTCAATGCAAAAGAACTACTTCTCTAAAGAACAATTTGGCTATGTGAGAAGCATCCGAAATCTTCCGGCATGGAATAAAATGGGCCATCTTGGAAAAACGATCCACTACCATGAAAACAGAATCTACCCCGCGTTGAGTACGAGGTAGCCCCAACACAAAATCCATAGAAAGATCCACCCAAATAGTGTCGGGTACGGGTAATGGCATGTAAAGACCTGTATTTTGCGACTGCCCCTTAGATGATTGGCAAATATAACACTTCCTCACAAAATTACCAACATCCTTCCTCAGCTGAGGCCAAAAGTAACGCTCTACTAATGTAGCAAAAGTCTTGTCCCTCCCTAGGTGACCACTTAATCCTCCACCATGTAGGTCTCGGATAAGCTTCTCACGTAATGAAGATAGAGGGATACACAAGTTATTCCCTTTAAACAAAAACCAATTTTTTAGCAAATAGTCACTCACCGGTTGGTTGGCAACGCATTTAGCCCAAACTTCTTTGAAGTCCTCATCCTCTTCATAGAGCTCTTTCAAGAACTCAAAACCCACAATTTCTTGAGTCAAAGTAACAAGTAAGCTCACACGCCGACTTAAGGCATCCGCAACTCGATTTTGAACCCCGGACTTGTGTTGGATGTTGAAAGTAAACTTTTGCAAGAAAGCTGCCCACCTCATGTGCATTCCATCCAACTTCTTTTGGCTATTGATGAACTTCAAAGCTTGATGATCGGTGTAAAGGACAAACTCCCTTTGGATTAAGTAGTGCTCCCAATGTTTCAAGGCTCTAAATACTGCGTAGAACTCTTGATCATAGGTGCTCCACTTTTGACGGGATTCACTTAGTTTCTCACTAAAGAATGCCACCGGACGCTTCTCTTGCGACAAAACAGCCCCAATTCCTACTCCACTAGCATCACATTCTACTTCAAAAACCTTCTCAAAGCTTGGTAAGGCTAAAACATGAGCTGTACACAATTTCTCTTTAATCATGACGAAACTCTTTTCCACTTCATCACCCCAAAAGAAACGACCTTTCTTCAAGCACTCCGTGATTGGTGCTACTATGGTGCTGAAATTTCTGATAAAACGGCGGTAGAAAGTGGCTAACCCATGGAAACTTCTCACTTCAGTGACGGTTTTGGGTGTAGACCATTCTCGAATTGCACGCACCTTTTCTTCATCAACATGAATGCCACTCGCACTCACCACATAACCCAAGAACAACAATTTGTCGGTCATAAAGCTGCACTTCTTGAGGTTAATGAACAATTGGCTGTCCTTTAAGGCAACCAAGACTTCCCGCAAATGCTCCATATGTTCCTCTTTCGTTTTGGAATAGATAAGAATGTCGTCAAAATAAACCACAACGAATTTACCAACGAAAGTTTTAAGTACCTGATTCATCACCCGCATAAAAGTGCTTGGAGCATTGGATAATCCGAACGGCATGACTAACCATTCATACAACCCATCTTTGCTTTTGAAGGCGGTTTTCCACTCATCCCCGGATCGGACACGAATTTGGTGGTAGCCACTGTGCAAATCAATCTTGGAGAACAACTTCGAGCCATCTAACATATCAAGCATATCATCCAAACGCGGAATAGGGAACCGGTACTTGATAGTTATTTTATTGATCGCACGACTGTCTACACACATACGCCAACTTCCATCTTTCTTAGGCGTTAGTAAGACGGGGACTGCACACGGGCTCATGGATTCCCGTATGAAACCCTTTTGTAGTGGCTCCTCTATCTTCTCTTTCAAAATCTCATTCTCCTTGGGACTCATCCGATAGTGTGGCAAATTAGGCAAACTTGCTCCAGGCATCAAATCAATGTGATGTTGTATATCCCGCATAGGAGGCAAGTGGTTGGGCAAGTCATCGATGGTGAGCTCTTTGAACTCTTCTAGCAACGGTCGCAGCTGGTTAGGAACCACTACTTCGATTGCCCCTTTGTCCTCTACCACAAGCGATTTCACCACCATAGCATATATTCCTTGGGCCTCTTTAGCGTCAGATACGAACTCAGCTTCGGACCTGACCAATGTTAGAAAAGACTGACCTTCCACTCGAGAAGGTGGAGTTACATGTTGCTTTACAGGAGCCATAGCAATTTTATGAGAATTCCAAATAAAAACATAGGTATTATCCCTCCCCTTATATGTAACATCTACATCAAATTGCCAGGGTCTACCCCATAGTATATGACTAGCATCCATATCAATTACATCACAAGCAACAGTAGATTTATAGTATTTACCGATAGAAATAGGAACATGACAAATTTCAGTTACCTGTGCCGTAGGTCCCTTTTTGATCCATCCAATTGAGTAAGGACTTGGGTGTTGTTCCATTGGTAGTTGTAGGTGATCAACTAGCCTCCTCGCCACAAAATTCTCGTAGCTACCAGTGTCGATAATCAAATCGCACACCCTTTTATTGATTGTGCAATGAGAACGGAAGATGTGCCTTTGACTATTGTCCTCTTGTTTGGGTGCAAACAATACCCGTTGTACCACACAATTAACCCTCTCGCCTTCTTCTTCGGCGTATTCGGCTTCTTCATAATCTTCCTCGTCTTCTGGGTTTTTGATTAGCATCATAAATCACATTTTTAGCAGTGCTTTTATCCCCATT
>JAESVK010000778.1:1505634-1518335 GCA_017140935.1 Hamamelis virginiana
GTGGATTCCTACGCTTGGGATTCTATTGCGCACATCATATTTTTAGTTCAAGCAGTTTTCTTCATCTTCACACGTTTCAGCATCCTCAATCAAGTTAACGGGTCTCCTTTCCGGGCATACGTTGGAGTGATATCCCGATTTCCCACACCTAAAACACTTACCAACCGATGGTCTAGCGTAGGGATTAGGGTTCTTTGATGTGCTACCCGTTGCAGCAGCGGTAGCTTTCGTGGACTCCACTTGTCCCTTTGTTGGATTGGAAGGTTGTGAGGCTTTTCCTTTATCGATTACCGGTGATGGTGTCTCCACGGTGTTCCTACGGTACCCCGAAAAAGGTTGGCGGCTCTTCTCCATAGTTTCAGCTCGTAGAGCCATCCCTTGAGCTTCTTCAACTGTCCACAATACTTGCATCCCAATTTTATCTCGGATTGATGGTTTGAGACCATGTAAATATCGGGAAACTTGTTGGTGGTCAGATTCATTCAAATTGTTACGGACAGTTAATCTCGAAAACTCATTGTTGTAATCGAAAACTGACCTTGTATCTTGAACGCAATTTTGATACAAGTGAAATAGGTACTGCTCATAATCAACGGGAAGAAATCGATCCCTCAACAAGGGCTTCATTCGACGCCATGTTCGCACGGGACCCTTCCCTTGCCTACGCCTTGTCTTTTGTAATTGATCCCACCAAGTTGCAGCGCTTCCCTTTAGCTTGTAGGCCACAATACGCACCAGCTTGTCCTCTTCAATACCCATTAAGTCAGCGAATCGCTCTACTTCGGAGAGCCAATCTAGAAACTCTTCGACTTGGAGATTCCCATTGAAGTTAGGAATGTCCGCTCTCATTCGATAATCTTCGAAGTCCCGTTGTTGACGTGCCGGTTGTGGCGCGTACTCTTCCTCCTCTTTGGATTCACCCTCACTATCTGGATGATAGTAACCAGGACGCCTTGCGGCGTTTCGATTGATGGGCTGGCCTCCGGCAACTCCTTCGGCGCGTCTCCCCTCAACTTGCCTATGGTTGGCGTCGACATTCAACGCAGCTAGCATGTCGCGAATCTCTTTCAACGTTTGAGAATGCTCCTGCGAAATACGTTGCTGTTCTGTCATAGCCGTGCATAGGTCTTCCACCCTTTGATCAACGTCAAGAGGGCGTCTAACTCCATCCCCATGATTTGCCATCGAGCTTGGCAAACCTCGCTCTGATACCAATTGATGCGGCGGAAGTTATAAACAAAGGAATCGTCTACGCTAATCCTTGAAACCTTGAAGAACACAAGGAAAAGAGAAACGATCTCAAGCAATCTTAAACATATATTCAAAAGTTATCTGACCCTTAGGTCTACAGCCCTATTTATAACAAACTACTCCTTTTGAAATAAGAAACATAAACATTAGGAAACTCTAATAATAAAGAAACTAATTAGAAACAACTTAGGAAACTAACTAGATAAGAAGGAACTTCCAAAACAGTCAAAATCGGACAGAATCTCGAAGTTGGATCGATCTAAGGTAGATCTAGATCGATCCACACATAAAAACTCGGAATCACCGTTGAAGCTGGATCGATCCAACATAGACCTGGATCGATCTAAATTAATAAAATCCCCAAGACAGAATGCATGTTATCGGTGGATCAATCCAATCTAAGCCTGGATCGATCCAATCTAAGCCTGGATCGATCCAAGTGCAGAAACTCTTGTTCTCTCATTCTTTGCTTGCTTTTTGCCAATTTGTTCCATAAATCGATCCGCCATTTGATCTACATCACTTTGTTATTTAACTTTTATTCTACCTTTTCTCACCAACCAAACAGAGGATAACACTCACCTTTTCCGACCAACCAAACAGAGGATAAGGCCCAAAACCTTTTAATTTCTCAATTTTTACCATAAAAAATTTACAAACATAAAGTAAAGGAACATATATGAAGCTATAGTAAGCTTTCTATTTAGGCGATGTGGGACAAAGTGTATTTTATTCTTCTACTCTCCCCCTCACGTGCAAGCTTGTTCGGGCCTTGTCACGTGGATAACCAATACTCTGATACCATGTTAAATTTTCAATCCAACTTAAAAGCCGAAGCTTATAGGTGGTGAGCCCAATACAGTTATATATATGAAGTTATAGCAAGCCTTCTATTTAGGCGATGTAAGACATAGTGGATAGTTAAAAACTATTAAAATTAACAAACAAGCAAAAATATGACCAAAATAGTATAAGCAAAAATCAATCCAATCCAAATCTGTATAAACGAAAATCATTATGAGCTAGCAAAAATAAATAAATCAGGAAAAATAACTAAAATTAAAATTCTTATGAGCAAATAAACAACAATTCACTAAAAAATTTATTGAACGCATTAAATTGAACATGTATCTCTTTTGACAAATTGTACACTGTTTTAAAAAAAGTAAAAGTTTCATATTTATCATATATGCTTAAGATAATACAAACTACTAACTTGAATCTTAGGCTTCGCATTATCACCATCACCTTCACCTAAAGTCTCATTATTAGTGATGGAAAGAAGTGCTTGAAATTGAAATAAGATTCAACCAAAAGAACATCCCATAATAATCTTGAGGAAATGAAGTTTAATAAAATATATGCTTACAAAAGGAGTATTGAAGATTAACTCCTTTAACAAAGTATATTTGGGGAGGTCTGACCGTGAAGGTGGCTTTTTTATTTTTATATGCTCCTACAAATGCTCTTTCTATCATATAATCACTATTTTACATTAATTACAAGTACCAATATGTATAAGCTATGGGTTTTATTTCTGGTTGCCATTTCAATTTTCAAACCACATGTATACAGGTATGACAAAATAAGTTTTGGAAAGCAAGGAGCTGTGTCGCGGCACTTTCTGGGCACTGAATGGCTTTCCTTCTTGTTTTTTCTTAACTAAAGCTGGCCATTGTGTCTTAATTAAGGCCCTTAGGAATGAGGTCTGTTTGAAAATGATAGACTAGCTGGACCTTAGCCTTTTAAGGCTGTTGTGCTGCTGGAAGGCCTACTTGGCCTAAGGGTCAAGCCGGCACTATATATATATATATATATATATAAAAACAAACAAAGAAATAAAGAATATTAATTGAATAAACTGTGGAAAAGAAAAGAAAATGAAATATTATATCTGATGTTTTATGTTGTGTTGTTTCCTGAAATAAATGAAAATACCACCTCCATTGGGTCAAATAGTTGTATTGAAATTTACGAGAAAATATGTCCGTTGCATGATTTTTTTTTTTTTTTTGGTTCAATCATTACTCTGCATCCATTACCTTCTGTTTGGTTTCCAGGAAAAATGTGAAAAATAAAAGGAAATAAGATTTTGAAGCCTACATTTAAATGTTGTTTTAGTTTTTTTTTTTTTAAATGAAGGAATCTCACATATTAAGCCAAATAGTTATAATGGATCAGTTGAGTGTAAGCTTCTGTTTATTTCAGGTCCCAAATAATGAAAAAGAGTCCGCGGTTGTGTAATTTATTTATTTTTGTTTTTTCATTTGTTACTCTTTCTCAGCAACCAAACAGATGATTAGGTTTTGAATTGTAGCTGGTTGAAGTTCTTTAGAGATATTGTTTACCCAAAGTATTTTAACTTGGTCGTGACTTTCAACATCTGTTTGGGTACCTAGTCACTAACAAATCTTATTAATTTATTATTTTATCTCCTATGAATCCAAATGTCAGTTGCGTGCCGTGCTGCAGGCCTAATTGTTAACATCGATATACCATCATAGTTACTGTTGTTGATGTAATTGGAAATTGTTTTTTTATCAAGAATGACTTGGTCGTAACATAATACAGAAGTCGTCTTCTTTATGTAAATCCAGAATTTGCTCTACTTATAAAAGTAGGAGAATAAAATCAGATTGTGGAAGTTTCAATATCTGAGATGGCAAATTCCATGTTTTCTTTTGGGCAATTTGATTTTAGAGGGGTGCATTCTAAAGGTTTTGAGAGTGGGGAAGGAGATAAACAAAGTCATTATTATGGAACCGCAGAGTGGGGAGAGTCAGGGGGCATTGGTTCCCTTTGTTCTGACGTTGGGTTCTATCAAGAAAACACAGGTGAGGGAGGATTCTGTTTGTCTAAATATCAACAACATGAGCAGCAGCAACAATCGGATTATGGGTTTTTTGATGATGTCGTCTGTCCACCAATTGAACCATGTCTGGAGGAAACTACAAGGCTTGGGGAGTTCCCAACAGACATTGTGGAGCCTATGAAGGAGAGGCAAGACCCATTTCGTTTAGCATCACTCGAGCTTCTAAACAATTATGGAAGTGGGTTCAAGCGATTGAATGGGGAAAAATTAAACGAGCCGACCTATGACACAAGGTGTACAGAGGTGGGTGGCCAAGAGTTATCAACTGAAGAAATTATGAGGGTGGCTGGAGCAAGGTTCATCCAGTCCTATTCCCAAGGGATTGATAGTCTCTCCACGATTAGCCATCCGTTTGGTTTTTATTTCTCTGGCCTCTCCAATGAAGAGATTAAAGATGTGCAACTTGCTGAAATCCTTCTGGCTTCCACTGAGAAAGTAGGCTATCAACAGTTCGACCGTGCAAGCAAATTACTCAACCAGTGTGATTACTTGTCTTCAAATACTGGAAATCCAGTTCAAAGAGTAGTTTACTATTTTTCTGAAGCTCTTCGAGAGAAGATTGATCGAGAAACAGGAAGAATCACATCAAAGGGTTTGGGGAAAAAACAGTCTTATGATCTTGATGAGGCTATGATGAATACAAACCTCACCACCCTTGCATTACATCATGTTATTCCCTTCTCTCAGGTTGCACAATTTGCTGGAATCCAAGCCATTGTGGAAAATGTAGCTGATGCAAAAAAGGTTCATTTAATTGATTTAAGACTTAGGGACGGAGTGCATTGGACAATCTTGATGCAAGCTCTTGCAGCTCGATGTGAATGCCCCCTAGAGCTTCTCAAGATAACAGCCGTTGGAACTACATCAAAATCAAAAATTGAGGAGACGGGTAAGAGGTTGCTGAGTTTTGCCCAGTCCATGAACTTACCCTTTTCCTTCAAAATAGTTATGGTATCAGACATGCTAGATCTCACAGAGGATCTCCTTGAGATAGAGACGGATGAAGCAGTTGCTGTCTATTCTTCATTCTTACTAAAGACCATGGTTGCACAGCCAAATCGGCTAGAATCTTTGATGAGAGTGATCAGAAACATTAATCCATGTATAATGCTGGTCACTGAAGTTGAAGCAAACCATAACTCACCATCTTTCATCAACCGTTTTATTGAAGTTCTTTTCTTCTATAGTGCATATTTCGATTGCCTTGAAGCTTGTATGGATCGGGATGATCCGAATAGAATGATTACGGAATCAATATTCTTTAGTCAGGCAATCCAGAACATTGTGGCAACTGAGGGAGAGGAAAGGACAATTCGACATGTGAAGATTGAGGTTTGGAGGGCATTTTTTGCACGGTTTGGGATGATGGAAAGTGAGCTGAGCATGTCATCCTTGTATCAAGCAAGCCTGGTGGTTAAAAAATTCGCTTGTGGGAGTTCTTGCACGCTTGATATGGATGGGAAATGCTTACTTCTTGGGTGGAAGGGAACACCGCTCCATTCTCTATCTGCTTGGAAGTTCCATTGACAAGAATTGAAAGGATTTTAATGTGGCTTTGAATCTTTCATTGAGTTGAAGATTCTAGATTTGTTTCCAAGTTTTCTATAGATCAAATAACAGACACATATTCTTGATTTTTTGTAAGGAAATATAAGTAGGACAGATGTATGTGATGATCGGTAATCATTTATGCCTTGACAAACTGCCCTTTTTGAATAGAGTCTACTTCATGTCTGAGTTCCACCTCACATGGCTATTGTTTACCATGTGCTTATGTTAAACATGAACCATAGTGAAGGTGTATGCATTGACAAAAATCACATGTACCTGTGGTGCTAGCTTTATTTTTGAAATATTTATAAGTAATGTTTATTTTCCTTTGTTTATATATATTAATGTAAGTAGTAGGTTGTAGATTTTTTTTTAAAAATAACCATTCCTGTTTGTTTGGGAGTAAGATGTGCCATAAAGTATTTACAGTGTGCAGTAAAAGCTAAATACCCAACCCCTTGCTTGAGCTAGCCCAAGCTCAGATAAGCATCTCCCTCTCAAGGTTTAACATATAGTTCTGAGATATATTCGTGTATCTTAGGGTATCGATGCAATATTAGACTTACATATCTTTACCGATATTATATCCTTCATATCTTCAAATCGATATCGATATTTTCAGTACGATCGATATATATCAATATATCGATCTGTCGATATATATTTGTTTTGGGACCATCGATACATCTATCGATACTGATATTTAATTCCTTGGTTCTGTCCACCAAGCTAAGACTTTGTTAACCTAAACTAGTACATGCATGAACATGTGAGGAAAGTTTTGACGAGTTCTATATTTTAAGTGATATTGCACTATTTCCAAGACACACACCCTACCGTTGGATAGAGGACCTTACAAGTGTCTTATGTGCAAAATTTCATTCTGTAATGTTTGGTGGGTTAATCGCGTGCTCTGATAAAAATTTGATATTATCCCTCATTCAATAATGTTTGACTGAAATTCTCCATCAATTAACTTTAATTAGCCTGTGGGTCTCCACATAAATTTAGCTATGTTTCTATGGGTGGGACATATTCAATGTGATAAATAATGTGATGTGTTGTGTGTCTTAAATTTTGTGCTCAAAATAACCGGAAAAGGGGAAGACTTCATAACAAGAGGGATGACTGATGAGGGCACTCTTATGGTAGACAGACTCCAAACTTGGCTTGTGACTAGGGTACATTAGCCCACTTGCCAATCTAAATGGGTTCTGAACTTGGGCAAACTGTAAAAAGGTTAGAAGGGCAAACCCCTCCTTCATCTAAGATTCAAAATTCAAATGGGTTCTTTGTAAAACATAAGAACTTAAGGTTGTCTAATTTTAAAATAACAATTGGAATCCAAACAGATGTTGAATGTTGCAACACATGGTCATGCTGAAATACTATGGGAAAATTTTCAATCAATATCTCCTAAGAACTTCTTCCAGCAATAATACAAAAAATAATGATATGTTTGGTTGCTGACAAAGTGTAGGAAACGGAAAAAAAAAAGCAGGAAATCATAAGGATATGATAAATTTATTGTTTTATGCCCTGGAAATCCAAATTCATATTATCAGACTCTTGTGTGCCACGATGCAGGCTGAATTGATAACAACGATGCATCAACATCAAAGTTACTGTTCTCAATGTAAGACTTTGTTAACTGGAAACTTGTCTTTATCAATGGACAAGAAGATAATACAAAAATCTTCTTGTCCATGCTGAAATACTATGGGAAAATTATTATATTCCCCTATTATTCCAATAGGGGAATATAATAATGACTATAATTGAGAAACCAGATTGTGAAACTTAGTTTCAATACTGAGATGGCGAATTCCATGTTTTCTTTTGATCAACTTGATATTGGTGAAGTTCAAGACAAGTATAGTTCTTCTAAAGGATTTGAGAGTGGGGAAGGAGGGAACAAGGGAAATGAACTCAATTTTATGGAACAGAAATTTGGGAAGAGTCAGGGGGGCATTGATTTCCTGTGTTCTGACTTTGGGTTCTATCACGAAAACAGAGCTGAGGGAGGAATCCAGTTGTCCAAATATCAACATGTTCAGAAACAGCAACTATTTTCTGAGTATGGGTTTTTTCATGATATTGTCTCTCCACCAATTCAACCATGTCTGGAGGAAATAACAGGGCTTTGCAAGATCCCAACTCGAACTCTAAACCTTGAGGAACGTAAGAAGGAGAAGCCATACCCATTTCACTTAGCATCACTTGAGCTTCTAAACAATTATGGAAGTGGGTACAAGCGACTGAATGGAGAAAAAATAAATGAGCCTAGCTATGAAATAAAGTGTGCAAAGGTGGGTGGCCAAGAGTTCTCAACTGAAGAAATTGTGAGGGCAGCTGGAGCAAGATTCATTCAGTCATATTCCCAAGGGATTGATGGTCTCTCCATGCTTAGCCATCCTTTTGGTTTCTATTTCTCTTGCCTCTCCAATGAAGAGATCGAAGCTGTGCAACTTGCTGAAATCCTTCTGGCTTCTGCTGATAAAGTAGGCTATCAACAGTTCAACAATGCAAGAAAATTGCTTAACCAGTGCGATTCCTTGTCTTCAAATACTGGGAATTCAGTTCAAAGAGTAGTTTACTATTTTTCTGTAGCCCTTCAAGAGAAGATTGATCGAGATACAGGAAGAATCACATCAAAGGGTTCACCAAAAAAACAGTCTTATGATCTTGACAATGAAATGATGAGTCCAAACCCCACCATCCTTGCATGTTACCAAGGTATTCCCTTCACTCAGGCTGCACAATTTGCTGGAATCCAAGCCATCGCAGAAAACGTAGAAAAGGCAAAAAAGGTTCATGTAATTGATTTTAAAATTTGGAATGGGGTGCAGTGGACAGTCTTGATGCAAGCTCTTGCAGTTCGACGTGAATGCCCCCTCGAGCTTCTCAAGATAACTGCTGTTGGAACTACATCAAAATCAAAAATTGAGGACACAGGTAAGAGATTGATGAGCTTTGCCCAGTCCATGAACTTACCCTTTTCCTTCAAAATAGTTATGGTATCAGACATGCTAGATCTCAAAGAAGATCTCTTTGAGTTGGAGGCTGAGGAAGCAGTTGCTGTGTACTCTGCATTCTTCCTAAGGACCATGATTGCACAGCCAAATAGGCTGGAATCTTTGATGAGAGTGATCAGAAGCATTAATCCATGTATAATGCTGGTCACTGAAGTTGAGGCAAACCATAATTCACCAGCTTTTGTGAACCGTTTTGTTGAAGCTCTTTTCTTTTTTAGTGCATATTTCGATTGTCTTGAAGCTTGTATGGATAGAGACAATCCAAGTAGAATATTTATGGAATCAATTTTCCTTAGTCAGGGAATTCGGAATATTGTGGCAACTGAGGGAGAGGAAAGGACAATTCGGCATGTGAAGATTGATGTTTGGAGGGCATTTTTTGCACGGTTTGGAATGATGGAAACAGAACTAAGCGCATCATCCTTGTATCAAGCTAGCCTGGTGGTTAAAAATTTTGCTTGTGGGAATTCTTGCACACTTGATATGGATGGAAAATGCTTGCTTCTTGGGTGGAAGGGAACACCCCTCCAATCTCTTTCTGCTTGGAAGTTCTATTGACAAGAATTGAAAGGAATTGAATGTGCATTTGAATCTTTCATTGAGTGCCCTGTTCCAGATTTGTTTCCAAGTTCCTTGTTGTTCTATAACAAACACATTTTCTTGGTTTTTGGTAAGGAAATATGAGTTGGACAAACATACTGATGATTGGAAATCACTGATGCCTTGACAACTGCTTTTCTGAATATAGCATACTTCAGGTGTGACTCCTGCCTCACATGTCCATGGTTGACAGTGTGCTAATGTCTAATATGCACTATGATGATAACCAATATGTGCCTGTGGTGCTAGCTTTATTTGTTTTCTAAATCAGTATGAGTGATTTTCTCTGACTTAGTTGTTGTTTATGTATATGTACATATATTTGATGTTAATTGTAGGTTGTGGATTTCCTTTTTAACACCATTTTCTTTTTATTTGAGTGAATGAAGAAACACAAAGTATACAGAGTGTGAAATAAAAATAAAAAAAACCCAACCTTGCTCAAGCTAGCCCAAGCATAAGTTTATCCTTTTCCCACTCAAGGTTTATCGCATTTGGCTGGGTAACCTCTTTAATCCTTTGGGATTGAGCTTGGTTTTCCTTTTAACTAGATCCAACCTGCTGGAGTTGCATCCGTAAATGTGTATTTGTCCAACACATTGGGTTAGCATATTTTGACACAAGGCTGAACAGACCTAAGAAAGCACACTACCTTCAACCTGTTCTTCACCAAATCCTACTCTCTTCCAGTTTTTTTTATTATCATTTAATACCACCTAATTCAGACCAAAGCATATCAAAATCCAAAGTTATGTGAAAACACAGATAGCTCTCATTAAGAAGGCTTGGCTAACCTAGACTAGTACTGGCATAAAGTTAGGAGAAAAGCTATGATGAGGGTCTCCTCATTGAGTCATTGGAGTATCATGAAGGTATTTTAAGGGGTATCAAATTAAGAAGGCTTGGCTAACCTAGACTAGTAAGGTGTAACACATTTCAATCAAAATTTGATGTTATCTCTGATTCAATAACGTTTGATTGAAATTCTCCATCAACTTTGACTCTGGTGTCTGGCCCAATTTAACATAGTTTTGACTGTATTTCTACCAGTAATGTGGTGTGAGTCTTAAATTGCAGGTCTGAAATAACTGAAAAAAGGGTGGTGAGCTCATAACAAAAGGGATAACTGATGAGGGCTCCCTCATGGCTGACAGACTCTGAATTGTAGCTCATGAATAAGATACATTAGCCCACTTGCCAATCTAAATGGGTTTCAAACTTGGATGAATAGTGAAACAACTGAAAGGGCAAAATGGTGGTAACCCTGGTAGCCCCAAAACCCCACTCCTCATTCATTCAAAATCCAAACAAGTTTGCTGTAGACATTGGAATACAGTCAAAACAATGCAAAACCTGTAGTTTTCAAAGATTTTTTGTATTATTTTTTAATTTCTCTCTCTCTCTCTCTTTCTCTCTCTCTTCTTGTTTCAAGTAAAATCAAGAACATCACTTACCAAATAAAGAAATAAATAAAATCGATAATATCATATAATTTTAGACCATACCCCATACCAATTTTTCAGAAAACCTCAAGATTGAAAACCCAACCTCTCTCTTTATTGTACCACCTGAACCATATGAGGCTGCATAATCAGCTGCGAGCTTCCTGGCCACTTCCTTCGTTGAACTTTTTATAGAATATTATTTTTTCTTCATCTGTCTTTAAGCGAAGACATGCCTCTTTATTATATGTACTAGCTTCATATTATTTCTTGTTTATTCAATTAATATTCTTTATTCCTTTGAACTTGTTTGGTTTCTGAGAAAACTGAGTAAAAGAGCAAAAAAGAAAATGAAATGTTATATCTAATGTTTTATGTTGTATTGACTTCTGAAATAAATGAAAAATATCACTTCCGCTCTGAGAACTTATGTCTGTTGCATGATTTTTCTTGTCTTTTTTCAATTATTTCTTTATATTCCTTTACATCTGTTTGGTTTCTTGGAAAACTGAGTAAAAGAAAATAAAATTTTGAATCCTACCTCTTATGTTGTGTTAGTTTTTGAAAAATGAAGAAATGAACTATATTAATTATTAAGTCAAAATAGCTCTAATGATTAAGTTTAGGGGTTGTTTGGCAATTCTGAAATTTGGTTCAGACCAGTTCAGTACCAATTTATCTATCTAGATTTTATCTGACAAGTTTATATATGAACTTTTCATTTTATAGTTTGTTTGTCTAAAATTGAGTTCTAGTCTAGTTCTTTTATAACTATTGTTTGGTTCTCGCCTAATAATTGATACCACACTTGATCCCAGTAGGGCACCAACCAACGATGTGGATGGTGCGTTTGATTTTGCTGGTAGCCACAGCTACTTCACCCCTGTACAGATCCGAATCACCCATGTACATCATGCAACAAGCCATGTTCTTTCCATTTTGTGGGTCACACCTGACCATCATGGATGAAGGCTCAAATGTACTACTGGTAATCTATAAGAAATCTTTAAAAAAAAATAAAGCTTTTTTCAAAAATATATGAGAAATCCTCAAGAAATCCATAAAAAGATCCAAAACAATTCTCAGTCTCAAATGGGCTATCAAATTCCCAGAATCTTTCATTTTCTAAGCCCCCGTCATTCCCCATCATTGTCTGTAGTAGTATTCGACCATCGCTGCAAGGCCCAGCTCATATTTTCTTCCCCAAACCCCATTTCTCGCACCATTTCTGCAACTGGGTTTGGTGGGTTGGTTCATCAGAGTAATTTTTTGCAGCCGTTGGAAATCTTTGTGAGGATGTGAGGTTAGAGATGGAGTGGAGAAGCCGGTAGAAATCTTTTTTATCATATATAAAGCTGTGCAGATGTGAAATGGAAGAAGTTGATGCATAAAAAGAGGCATGGTGAGAAAATTTGATTAAAAGAAGTTTTTCTTCGATTTTCGAAATCTGGTTTTATGCAAAACTAGGTACTCACCTAGAACAAAGCTGACCAGCTTTTCGCCCCAAATTGGAATAGTCTCGGACTGATTTCGCAACTTGAATTCACTTACCAAACATGGGCCCACGTATTTGGGCCCACCTTATCCCCATAAGAACCGGTTTTTAAGGTTCCCAAACACCCCCTTAGTGTATGCATGTTTTGTTTATTTCAGGTCCCAAGTAATGGAAAAAAGAATACAAGGTGGTCTAATTCTAAAACAAAAATTGAAATCCAAACAGATGTTGGAAGTTGGAAGCCATGGTCAAGTAGAAATACTTGGGAAACTTTTCAATCAATGTCTCTATATGTTCTGTTGCTGAGAAAGTGTCAGGAAAAAAAAAATATTAGTGAAATCATAAAAATATGATTAATTTATTGTCATATGACCTAAATCCAATTGCCATTCATATAATAAAATTGACGCATGCCATGTTGGAGGCCTAACCGATAACATCTACGCCTCATCATC
>JAESVK010000778.1:1518345-1532675 GCA_017140935.1 Hamamelis virginiana
AACAAAGTTGATGCATGCCATGTTGGAGGCCTAACCGATAACATCTATGCCTCATCATCAAAGTTATCATTATTGATGTTCATAGATTTATGACTTTGTGAATGTAAATTAGTATAATTGAAAACTGTTCTTTATCAGCATGGACTTAATACTAAGATAATAAAAAATAAAAATCTTGTCCATGTAAATCCAGAATTGCTCTGCTTATAACCCTAAGAGAATATAACAACTAAAATTGAGAAATTAGATTTTGAAACTTGCATGTTAGTTTGAATATCGAGATGGCGAATTCCATGTTTTCTTTTGAGCAAATTGATTTTGGTGAAGTTCAAGATAAGTATGATTCTTCTAAGGGTTTTGAGAGTGGGGAAGGAGGGAACAAAGGGAAACAAGTTCATTCTTATGGAACAGAACATTTGGGAGAGTCAGGAGGCATTGATTCCCTTTGTTCTGACAATGGGTTCTATCAAAAAAACACTGCTGAGGAAGGATTCTTGTTGTCCAAATATCAACAACAAGAACAGCAACAGCCACTATTTTCAGGTTATGAGTCTTTCGATGATTTCGTATTCCCACCTATTCAACCATGTCTGGAGGAAATTACAAGGCCTGGCGAGATCCCAACTGGAACTCCACACCTTGTGGAACCTAAAAAGGAGAAGCAATACCCATTTCCTTTAGCATCACTTCAGCTTCTAAACAATTATAGAAGTGGGCTCAAGCGATTGAATAGGGAAAAAATAAATGAGCCAAGCTACGACACAAAAAAGGGGAGTGACCATGAGTTATCAACTCAAGAAATTATGAGGGTGGCTGGAGCAAGGTTCATCCAGTCAGATTGCCAAGGGATTGATGGATTCTCCATGCTTAGCCATCCTTTTGGTTCTTATTTCTCCTGCCTTCCCGATGAAAAGGTCAAAGATGTGAAACTTGCCGAATTCCTTCTGGCTTCAGCTGAAAAAGTGGGTTATCAACAGTTCGACAGTGCAAGCAAATTGCTTAACCAGTGTGATTACTTGTGTTCCAATACTGGAAATGCTGTTCAAAGAGTAGTTTACTATTTTTCTGAAGCCCTTCGAGAGAAGATCGATCGAGAAACAGGAAGAATCACATCAAAGGGTTTGGGAAAAAAACAATCTTATGATCTCGACGAGGCAATGATGCGTCTGAACCTCACCCCCATTGCATGTCACCAAGGTGTCCCCTTCTCTCAGATCGCAGAATTCTCTGGAATCCAAGCCATCGTGGAATATGTAGCCAAGGCAAAAAAGGTTCATGTAATCGACTTTAAAATTGGGAATGGGGTGCAGTGGACAGTCTTGATGCAAGCTCTTGCAGCTCGATGTGAATGCCCGCTTGAGCTTCTCAAGATAACTGCTGTTGGAACTAGATCAAAACCAGAAATTGAGGACACAGGTAAGAGGCTGCTGGATTTTGCCCAGTCCATGAACTTACCATTCTCCTTCAAAATAGTTATGGTATCTGACATCCTACATCTCAAAGAAGATCTGTTTGAGTTAGAGACTGAAGAAGTGGTTGCTGTCTACTCTCCATTTGTACTAAGCACCATGGTTGCGCAGCCAAATCGGCTGGAATCTTTGATGAGAGTGATCAGAAGCATTAATCCATGTATTATATTAGTCACTGAAATTGAAGCAAACCTTAACTCACCATCTTTCATCAACCGTTTTATTGAAGCTCTTCTCTTCTACAGTGCATATTTCGATTGCCTTGAAGCTTGTATGGATTGGGATGAACCGAATAGAATGATTACGGAATCAATATTCTTTAGTCAGGCAATCCGGAAAGTTGTGGCAACTGAGGGAGAGGAAAGGACGATTCGACATGAGAAGATTGAGGTTTGGAGGGCATTTTTTGCACGGTTTGGGATGATGGAAATTGAGCTGAGCATGTCATCCTTGTATCAAGCAAGCCTGGTGGTTAAAAAATTCGCTTGTGGGAGTTCTTGCACGCTTGATATGGATGGGAAATGCTTACTTCTTGGGTGGAAGGGAACACCACTCCGTTCTCTATCTGCTTGGAAGTTCCATTGACAAGAATTGAAAGGATTTGAATCTTTCACTGAGTGCCTCATTGTAGCTTTGTTTTCAAGTTCCTTATTGCTCAATAACAAACACATTTTAGTATTGATGCCTTGGCAACTGGGCTTTTGAATAGAGCAGCACACTACATGTGTGAGTCCTGCCTCACATGGCTATTGTTGACAGTGTCCTTATGTCCAATATGCACAATGGTGAAGGTATATGCAATGATGTGGCATGCTAGCTTTATCCTTTTCTATATCTATATATATATATATATTAATTTTAGTATTTTTTTATTATTTTTAAAAAAAAAAATACCTATTCTTGTTTGTTTGAGAGTATTAAGAAATGTAAAGTATATAGAATTTGCAGTAATAAAAAAGTACACAACCTTGCTCATGCTAGCCCAAGCTTAGGTTAAACATCTCCCACTCGAGGTTAATTGCATTAGGCTATTTGGGATTGAGTTTAGATTGCCTGAATCCAACCTACTCGAGTTGCATCCATAAATGTGATTTGTCTAACACATTGACTTAACGTATTTTAACACAAGTCTAGACAAACCTATAAAAGGAGTCTACCTTCAAACCGTTCTTCACCAAATCCTACCTTTAATCCTCTAGTCTCATTTACTGTCGTATAATGCCATCGAATTTGAACTAAACACGTTAAAATCCAAAGTTATGTGAAAAAAACAACTAGCTCTGTCCACTGAGCTAAGTCTTAGTTGACCTAGAATAGTTCATGCATTAACTTAGGAGAAAAGCTTGTTTACAAGTGAAAACTTGGTATAGGGTTGCTTGCTAGGAGGACAGCCATGTAAGGGACACGATAGGAGGGCTCAAAACAAGAGGGAGGACTGATGAGGGCACCCTTATGGTAGACATACTCTAACTATAACCAGTGAGTAGGGGACATTAGCCCACTAGCCAACATAAATGGGTTCCTAGCTTTTTTTTTTTTTTTTTCAAAGAAAGATGATAGGCATCAAAGAGGAAGATAGGATCCCAACTAGGTTGGCACCCTATGACCTCACAATCATGTGCCATCAACCTCAGAATATTATTAAGATAGAGAAAGGAAAATAGTACAATTAGGGTTCAAAAAAAAAAATCATAACCAAAAACTGGAATGTAAAAAACCAAATAGAAAAGAATTAAGAGAATCTATAAGTTGTAAGGCCTGTCATATCCCTCTCATGATAGGACAAAAGGAAAGTAGCATCCGATGACCACCATGTTGAAGAGGGATGGGTAACTGCAATATTAGCAATGCTGTCAGCTGCCATATTACCCTCTTGATAAATATGGGAAACCACAACATTCATTTTGGACATAAGAGTCAAACAATTGCTCCATTTAGAACGCAAAGTCCAAAGAGGAACGAGGCATTTATGAATAATCCCATTGACTAACACCTGAGAATCACTTTCAACCCAAAGGAAATGCCAACTCTTTTCCCAGGCATAAGAAACAACAAGGATGAAAGCATAAAGTTCACCATAAAATGCAAACTGAATACCCAATTTAGCCCCAAAGATGCCATTCACGAACACTTTGTAATTTCGAAAAATACCACCACATGGAGCAAGACCAGGACTGCCTTTAGCAACAGCATCTGTATTAACTTTAGTCCAAAGCATAGGAGGAGGCAACCAATAAACTGGAAGAATCTTTGGAGCTTTAAGAGAAATGCCATAAGATTGAATTTACAGTCTTGTATCTGAGATTGATAACTTTCCTCATCGACTGTTACTGTGATTGTATCTCCTACGATCTTAGGAGCAGGAATATGACTGATAGGGACATCAACTGCATGTTGTTTAAGCATAGAAGCAAAAGACTTCACAGGAGGTAAAACAGTTAAAAGGGCAACTCAGCAGCCCAACACCCTCACCCCTCTTTCATTGATGATTCAAAATTCAAACGGGGTCACTATAAAACATTGGAATACATAGTCAAAACAATGTAAAACCTGCCACTTTCAAAGCTTTTTTTCCCTTTTGTTTTGAGTAAAATCAAGAACAGCATACAATCCTACACCCTAACCCATAAGAAAGGTTCCTCAACCCAATTTGTTAGAAAGCTGTCGAGATTCGAACTTCCAACCTTCCCCTTCAAAGAGGAGGGAGAAGTACCACCTAGGCTACAAGGCTGCATTGCAACTTTTAAGCTTCCAGGTTACTTCCTTTGTCAAACTTTTCATATATTATGTCTTTTTCATTTGTTTTTAAGTGATGACATGCCTCTTTATTAGATCTAATTCATATTGTATGTGTACATGATATTTCTTGTCTATTCAAGTTATATTCTTTATTCCTTTACCTGCTGTTAGGTTTCTGAGAAAACTAAGGAAAAAGAAAAAGAAATGTTATATCTAATGTTTTATGCTGTGTTGGTTTCCAAAATAAGTGAAAAAGGTTACCTCTATTCCAATTGTCTGTTACATAATTTTTCTTGTTTTTTCAGTTATTACTCTGCATTCCTTTAATATCTATTTGGTTTTTCTGGGAAAACTGAGGAAAGGAATATAAAATTTTGAATTCTACCTCTTACGTTGTGTAGTTTTTGAAAAATGAAGAAATGACCTATATTCGGCCAAGTAGTTTTAAACTTCTAACGGATCAGTTGAATGTATGTTTTGTTTTTTTCTAGTCTCGAATAATGAATGAATCCAACGTAGTCTAACTTTCAAACGACAACTCAAATACAAAAAGATTTGAAAGCTACAGTCAAGTTGAAATACTTTGGGAAACTGAGAATTGATCTGTTTGGTTGCTGAGAATTGAATAATGATCTGTTTGGTTGCTAAGAATTGAAACCAAAAAAAAAAAAAAAATCATTAAGGAAATTATAAAAATCTAATTAATTTATTGTTTTATGGCCTGTAAATCCGACTGTCGTTCACACAATCAAATTGGTGCCTGTCGTGTTGGAGGCTGTTATGAAATAGACAAACGATTCGAGATTTATGACCGCAACGAAATATATAAGCAAAAATAAGAAAACGAGACAAGATCAATCAATCACACAATGTACACAAGATTTACGTGGTTCGGCAAATAGCCTACATCCATGGGGTAGCGACGACGAGAGAATTTCACTATGTGGGGAGAAGAGCTGTGCAGCTCAAGCATTATACAAAGAACACCGTGATAAAGAAACTTTTCTAAAACGTCCTTATATACTGAAGCCCTAATTAACATAAGCGGGTCGGGTCGAACCGCGATTAAATTGGGTCGCCGGATCGCAAACGGATTTTACCCCAAGACACCCACATAACAGAGGCCAAATCGATATCATCTATACATCAACATCAAAGTTATCGTTCTTGACGTTCATAGGTCTAAGAATTTGTCAATGTCTGCACTATAACTGCAAACTGTTCTTTGTCAAGGACTTAATACTAAAATAATAAAATAAAAAAATCTTCTTGTCCATGCAAATCCAGAATTGCTGTACTCATAACACTAGGAGAATATAACAACTAGAATTGAGAAATCAGACTGCGAAACTTGCATGTTAGCTTCCGTGCTTCACTACTGAGCTGGCGAATTCCATGTTTTCTTTTGAGCAGTCTGATTTAGGAGGAGTTCAAGATAAGTATGATTCTTCCAAAGGTTTTGAGCATGGGGAAGGATGGAACAAAGGGAAACAAACTCATTCTTACAGAGCAGAATATTTGGGAGGGTTGGGAGGCATTGGTTCCCTTTGTTCTGACTTTGGGTTCTATCAAGAAAATGAAGCTGAGGGAGGATTATGGTTGTCCAGATATCAACAGCATGAACAGAAACATCCATCATTGCAACAACTGCCATTTTCAGATTATGGATTTTTTGATGATTTTGTCTCTCCAACATTTCAACCATGTCTGGAGGAAATTGCAAGGCTTGGCGAGATCCCATCCGGAAGTCCAGATAAGTACAGTTCTTCTAAAGGTTTTGAGAGCAGGGAAGAAGAAAATGAAGGGAAACAGGCTCATTATTACAGAACAGAATATTTGGGAGAGTCGGGAGGCATTGGTTCCCTTTGTTCTGACTTTGGGTTCTATCAAGAAGACGCAGCTGAGGGAGGATTATGGTTGTCCAAATATCAACAGCATGAACAGCAACATCCACCATTGCAACAACCACCATTTTCAGATTACGGATTTGTTGATGATTTTGTCTCTCCCCCGATTCAACTATGTTGGGAGGAAATTGCGAAGCTTAGTGAGATCACAACTGGAACTCCAGACCTGGTGAAACCTAAGAAGGCAAAGCAATATCCATTTTGTTTAGCATCACTTCAGCTTCTAAACAATTATGGAAGTAGGCTCAAGCGATTGAATATTGAAAAAATAAATGAACCAAGCAAGACACAACATGCACGAAGGTGGGTGGCCGAGAGTTATCAACTGGAGAAATTATGAGGGTTGCTGGAGCAAGGTTCATCCAGTCTAATTCCAGAGGGATTGATGGTCTCTCCATGTTTAGCAATCCTTTTGGTTCATATATCTCTGGTCTCTCCGATGAAGAGACTAAAGATGTGCAACTTGCCGAATTCCTTCTGGCTTCAGCTGAGCAGGTAGGCTATCGACAGTTTGGTCGTGCAAGCAAATTGCTTAACCAGTGTGATTACTTGTCTTCCAATTCTGGAAATGCTGTTCAAAGCGTAGTTTACTATATTTCTGAAGCCCTTCAAGAGAAGATAGATCTAGAAACAGGAAGAATCACATCAAAGGGTTTGGGGAAAAAACAGTGTCATAATCTCGACGAGGCAATGATGAGTACATGCCCCGCCATCCTTGCATGTCACCAAGGAATTCTCTTCTGTCAGGTTATACAGTTTGTTGGAATCCAAGTCATTCTGGAAAATGTAGCCAAGGCAAAAAGGTTCATGTAATTGACTTTGGAATTAGGACTGGGGTGCAATGGACGGTCTTGATGCAAGCTCTTGTGGCTCGAGATGACTGCCCTCTTGAGCTTCTCAAGATAACTGCCGTCGGAACTTCATCCAAGCCAAAAATTGTGGATACAGGTAAGAGGTTGCTAAGTTTTGCCCAGTCCATGAACTTACCCTTTTCGTTTAAAATAGTTATGGTTTCAGATATGCTAGATCTCAAAGAAGATCTCTTTGAGTTAGAGGCTGGGGAAGTGGTTGTTATCAACTCTCCGTTCTTTCTAAGTAACATGATTTCGCATCCAAATCAGCTAGAATCTGTTATGAGAGTGATCAGAAACATTAATCCATGTATAATGCTGGTCACTGAAGTTGAGGCAAACCATGACTCACCAGCTTTCATGAATCGTTTTATTGAAGCTCTTTTCTTCTTCAGCACATATTTTGATTGCCTAGAAACTTCTATGGATCGAGATGATTCAAATAGAATGTTTATTGAATCAATATACTTCAGTCAGGGAATTCGGAATATTGTTGCGACTGAGGGAGAGGAAAGGACAATTCGACATATGAAGATCGATGTTTGGAGGGTGTTTTTTACACGGTTTGGAATGATGGAAACAGAACTGAGTATGTCATCCTTGTATCAAGCTAGTCTGGTGGTTAAAAATTTTGCTTGTGCGAGTTCTTGCACTCTTGATAAGGATAGGAAATGCTTAATTCTTGGGTGGAAGGGAGCACCGGTTAATTCTTTCTCTGCTTGGAAGTTCCTTTGACAAAAATTGGAAGGAGTAGAATATGGACTTGAAACTCTCATTCAGTGCCCCTTTCTAGATTTATTTTCAAGGTCCCTGTAGATCTATAACAAACACATCCCTAGTTCTTGATTTTCGGTCTGGAAATATGAGTATGACAGATGTATGTCATGATTAGTAATCATTGAGACCTTGAATTGTTTTTTTAATAGAGAAAACTTTATGTATTGAGTCCCCATAAACATTCTTATTGTTGACTCTGTGCTTTTGTCCAATATGCACAATGGCAAAAGTGTATGCAATGATGATGATCGCTTGTCTGTGAACTGTGGTGCTATCTTTTTTTTCCCCCCTAAATTGATACGTGTTGATTTTCTTTAACTGAAATTTTGTTTTTATTTTTTTTAATGTTGTAGGTTGTGGATCTCTCTCTCTCTCTCTCTCTCTCTCTCATACACACACACACACACAAAGTCTGCAACATGGGTGGAAATGAAAACACCACAAAAAATGTGTTTGTTTTGTAGATTCTGAAGAGTGAACTAGTATAAGAATTCCAGCAGGTGATTAATACCCAAAACTGCGCTGAATTCGAAATGTTATCTGCAAGTCCGACTATGAATTTACCACTTTGAGTTGTGTACTCTGCCCTCTCCATAATTAGTGCCTCACCAAATAGTTACATATTTAATGGAGGAAAACTGTTGGTTTCTTATTCTAGGGCAAGGATTTCCTTATGGGGAAAACCCAGTCATAGAATGAGGAATCAGTTTACTGCCAGCCAAACAGATTTCATCTGTTTATAGAAAAGTAAAAGGTTCTTTAGGGGACTCTGTTTGAGTTGACTTGGCAAGATGTATTCCCTTAGTTATTGTCACACTCATCATATCATTTTGAGTATCAATCTCTATATTTTTGGTACTGAATGATGTATCATGTTTTGTATTGTCAAGTAGACTTTAGAAATTGTAAGTATATTAAATGAAATAAGAAGATATGTGCCTCAAAACCTGTACTACTTTTAATACGCATGGTAGTTAATGATTGTAACTATGAAATACATGTACAAGGGTGTACCTGTGCTGCACAACTGCATCCTTCCTTTTTTATCGTGAGACCTTGGGAAAGTTCATAACTAAATGATTTGTAGAGTTTTTGTCCACGGTTCAGAAATTAATGTGACAAAGTGTCACATTTTGTAAACTCTTCATATTCCTTTTACTATCAAAAAGCTTTTATGAAATATGTCTCATTTTAATGTAAAGCTTACATAAATAAATATTGTCCAGCTCTAAGCACCACTGAGAGAGAAGTTATTTATTTGTAAATTAGGTAAACAAGCCCTATGAAGTAAAATTAAGCTTGTTGTATTTAAGGGAGTTTCATGAGTAAGAGTGTACAGTTTGTGAATTGTGAGATTTCCAGTAGCATAAAATTAAGCTTGTTGTATCTTGTAGACACTGTAAGAATTTCCAATCTCTAAGGTGATTTGATGGACTAATTCTTTTTTTCCATATTTAATTGCCATTTGTTTTTCTAAGGAGCAATAAAGGACATCTTGCAAGTGAATAAATGCACGTCATCAATTGACTTCAAAGGCATGCTATTTTCACAATTCTGGCACCAAGAATATTCCTTCTGTAACAATGTAGGCCTCAATTTCATCATTAATCTTTTTATTTTGTATTCTAAAATACTTGAGAGCATTGATGTGCCAATATTCAAATGGCTTGTTGTAATTAAAAAAGGATAATTGAGACAAAATAATGTAAACTTGTCATTCATGTGCCAATACTCAAATGGCTTGTTGTACTCCTTTTTCTTATCTGCTGTCAAAGTTAAAACACTCTTCATATATGTTACTTACTTGAGGACGTAAATTTCAATTTTCAAATATCTTGCTTATATCTTTCCTTATCTTTTGTATTTTAATATATGTATTGCTGGACGAGGGTATCAGGAGTTTCTTTGGTGTTTTTTTTTTTTATTGAACTTTTTTCAATATTGCAATTTGATAGTGATCTTCCACATATGCTTGGATTGCAATCCTTGTTTTGGTCAGTATAACAATCATTGAAAACCCCATAAATATCTGGTTCTACTGCGGCAAAGCACCACAGCAGGTCAAATTGGTAACATTGACGAATCAACATCAAAGTGGTTGTTTTGCCTTCAATGTCTGATTCTAGACTGGAATAGTTTTATGGCCAAAAAAGAAGGAAAGAAAGAAAGAAAGAAAGGAAGGACTGGAATCTTTTGTTCATCAATAAGGAATTAATTTTGCGGCTGTGTAAGAGAGAGAGAGAGAGAGTCATGAGCGGAAGGATTGAAAAGAGAGAAACAAAACCAGAGCTTTGTTTGAGAATAGACCATTGGGGATATATGAATTGCCCCTGTTCTGAAAGTACAATGCAATGCGAAATTCCAACCGGAATCTCTGACATTGTCGAACTGAAGAAGGAAAGCCCATACCCACATTCTTTAGCATCATTAGAACTTTTGAACATAGAGCAGAATACCGTTGATGTAATCCAAACGAACCAAGACACTGCGCTTCAATTTCTGCAGCAATCAGAACGCAGCAAAATAAAGCCCGAGCCCACACGAGAGAAGAAGGAGAAGGAGAATTTCGATTCTGTAATTCTATTCTGAATTGTGTTATTCTGGTCTGGACGGACCCTCTATTTATAGAGGGGTTCGCACCTTTTGGTCGCACCAATTCGATTCGAGCCAAAAGGCATCTATTGGTTGCACCAGTTCACCCAAAAGTCACCACTTGTGACCGTTTTGATCCGCGCGGGTCAGGGTCAGCAGCTTGCTCCAAGTCTCGTGCGGGTCAGCCCCGCTCCAAGCCTGCACACTTAGGTCCAAAAAGAATAGGGCCCATTGGATCTAATGACCCAGCCCAGTCTGGGGTGGGTGGGTGCGCACGTGGTTTTTGGGTCAAAGCCCAATCTTGCTTAGGTCCTCCCTCCTTACAAAACATGGGTACCCCTTGGGGCCCAACCCATAAGTCCAAATAAAGAACTTATAAAGCATTTAACCTCCTTCTGTTTTTCCAATGTGGGACAAGTGCAAAAATGCACTTTCAAACTTTCTAAAGAACATAGGAAATTTTCAAAAACCCCAATATAAAACCCATAATATAAATACTTTATTTTGAAAATATTCAACATAATGGTGGTCACCGAAATTGATGCAAATACAAATTTACCAGTGTTTACAGACCTTTTAACTGAAGCACTTTTTTTCTATAGTGCATATTTTGACTGCCTTGAGTCCTGCATGGATCGGAAAAACTCAAATAGGATGACAATTGAATCGCCATACCTCTCTCAGGGAATTCGAATTATCATCACAACTGAGGGCAAGGATAGGTTCACTCGGCATATGAGGATTGATGCTTGGAGGGAATTCTTTGCAAGGTTTGGAATGGTGGAAGCAGAGCTGAGCATGTCATCCTTGTATCAAGCAAGCCTGGTGGTTAAGAAGTTTGCTTGTTGGAGTTCATGCACACTTGATATGAATGGGAAATGCTTACTTGTTGGATGGAAGGGAATGCCAATTCTTTCACTTTCTGTTTGGAAGTTCCATCAAGAGAAGAGAAGCATTTGAATACGGATTCTGAACCTCTCAACAATTATCCTCTATTGTTTATTTTCCAAGCGTTCTGAACTGAATTGATACAATTGCATTTCTGGATATCTATGTCCTTTTTTTTTGTTTGAATAAACTTTTTGACATATAAGATTTCGGGTTTATAGGTTTGAATTTTTCTGTTTTCTTTTTTATTTATCTATTTGGGTGAATGCACATTCCTTTAATTTTATATAAATGTATCATACACTCTCTGTGGAATATTGTTATAACCAATGAATTACAAGCACAGATGGGACTGCACTCGGAGTTTAACAACAAGCCTTCAGTGACTCTGAATTAACAACTCGACTCCCTTGCTATTTCATTATCTTAGCCCATAAAACCTGCCATGAAATGAGCATATCTGCAACTTTCTTCTTTTGGTAATAGCCAGCGAGATTATGTAACTGTCAACAGCCACCCTTATCCAGAAATTTCACTCTTCAATATCTTTAGAAATGTTGAAAGCTAGTCTAGTTACACACCCTCCTCATCAAAGCCTCGCCTCCCTCATTCGAGAAAAACGTGCATTCAGTCATCTCCATTTCTCTTGTATCTCAGCTGACCAACCAGGTACCCATGATGCCCCTGTAGCTTTTTGGTATCATCGATTTCTCGAATAATTCATTTATCCAATACACCATGTTTATAGTAGAAATTGAACATGCGATCCCGGTCGATTAGACCTAAACAAAGTGGGGAACATGTCCCTTCGATCTCGACCTTACCTCAGAAGGTCGCGGTTCTAGGACTTGTTCGTCTGAGACGGTCGCACTTGCTTCGCCCTTCCCTCCATATAGGGTGGGGCAAAAGTGGTGATCTACGTCGACCCCCCCCCTCTCTATGGTTAGGGCGTCGCAATGCTTGAGGCGTTCGTCCCCTGCTCTTTCCTGTGTAAAGGCCATGACTGGTCATCATCCAAGGTCGAATTATGGGGAATAGGACTGGTGGCAGGGACAGAAGAGCGTCAACGCGAAGGGACGCCCTCGCGAGGAGGCAGGGTCGCCCCTTTGTCTTGGCCAGGTCGATTTGGCAACTTTAGGAAATGACACGTGGGTAATGTAATACATTCTCTCTCTGCATTTATTGACTTCCCGCCTCGGGCAGTGTGCGGCCATACTGTGCAGACTATGGCCGCCATTGCAGGGCCTAGGTCGAACGCTACTGTGCTGAGACCTAGGGCGGCGGTGTCAACTGTACAAAATCAGTCAAATCATCCGCCCATTCTCATGATTGGAAATGGCAGGGAGCCAGGGCGCCGACTTGACTGCGCCCTGGCCTCCCTGTCAGTGATTTGACCCCTTTTGTACTCGCCTTCCTTCTCCTATAAAAGAGAGGGTTTTAACCTCATTTAAGAAATGAACAACCAAGGATAGGAAGAGAAGAAGAGAATTTATTACAGAGGTTATTCCTCGCGATCTTAAGGTCGAGAAGAATAACACCTGAGTCGTGTCCAGAAGTTGATCAGATCGACTTACTCTGTTCCCCTCTCATATCCATCCCTCTAAGTACTAAAGACCGCCATTTTCACGGCAATCCTCACGATTGTAAGGACCTCCCGAGTTTCTTTCATAAACACACCATAATTAGAGTCATTAATTCACACTAGCCCAAAAGTGGCAATTGTTATGTATTCGCTGATGTTTTATGAAGGTATTGTGTACCTGTATAAATTTGCTTGTACTTATGTTATCCATCCATTCTGAGTTACATGCCATAATTCATGGCAAGAGGCCCATGCACAGATGATAAAGTGTCCCCTGCAGCTTAGGACACCCTGGAATTTATTGATGGATTTTTATGTGAAATGTTAGCTGCCCATTCTGAGTTACATGCCATAACTTCGACTTGAAATGTTATCTGCCAGTCCAATCATAGATTTACATCCTCTGTCCTCTCCCTAATTAGTGCCTTATGAAATACTTGTCAATTTAATGGAGACAGACTGTCAGTTAATTATTCTATCCTTCTAGGACAAGGTTTCTTAATGGGGAAAACCCAGTTATTGTATGGGGGATCAGTTTCCTGCTAGCCAAACTGATTTTAACTGTACATAGAAAAAAAAAGGGTGCTTTATGGGACCCTGATCATGTTGATTCAGTAAAATGTGAACCCCGAACTATGCTCACCCTCACCATATCATGTTTGATCTAGTATCGATTCCTATATTTTAATAAAAAATGAATCTTACCTTCTTACCTTAAGAACATTTCTTCCTTGAACTTTTTCCCACATTGATTAGAGAAAAGAACCTTGAAAGGTACATTTGTTCTTTCTTTCTCTCATACTCAGTGATGAGATAGAAAGCTTGGCACCTCACGTGTACAAGGAAGAAGGAGGAGGAGGTATGAGTCGTGTTGATTTCCTACTCAGGTTCTCTATTTCTTTTGAGTTTCTTTTTTAAATTTTTGTTGAGCAAAAAAAGGTGCAGTATGGAGCTTCCATTCTTCTCTTAGTACTACAAACTTTGAGAAGTTAACAGCGAGTGGTTGGGCTGTTGTATCCTCGAGGAGGCTTCTTTTAATGGTGAGACTTTGGGAAAATGAACTGCTTCATGAGACTCTGCAGTTTTGTATACACTTCAGAAGTTAATCCGACAAAATGTCATATTTTGTAAATTCTTCATGTTCCTTTAAATATTTTAAAGCTTTCTTGAAGTATCTTTTAGACAACATTTTAATAGTTTATTGGCCACACATAGCATTTTGTATGTAATTCCTTATTGTGTTTTTCGTATTGTGTATTCTGTAATGCTGATGAGTGTCATAATAGTCCACTGCTCAGTAGTCATGGTGTTTTACATTTGGGATCTGTACTAATCATTATTTACAGTCCGAAAATTGTGAGGTTTCCAATAGTATAAAATTAAGAATGTTGTCTTCTAGAGACACTGTGGGCATTTCCCACTCTCTAAAGCAATTTGGTCGATGACGAAGAGCTTTCATTGTACTCAAAATAAAACCAGATATAATATAGGAGCAATAGGATACACATTATGTTTTTCATCTCTT